>ML800967.1:291658-315944 GCA_009831015.1 Picea engelmannii | reverse complement strand
CAGGTGGTCTTTGATTGAATCTGCAATGATTCTCTGAGCCCTGATTGAGTCCTTCTGATGCTTCGCTTTCTCTACGGCATCTTCAGGTTCCTTCACTTCTTCTTTGATAAATCTTGATAGGTCATTCTTTGCAAGGATCAGACTGATCCTATACTTCCAGGCACAGAAGTTGTCTATGCCTTCTAATTTCTCAACAAGCTTTGTGCTTGTAGACATCTTGTACTTTTGGCAACAAAAATAACCAAAAATTGAAAGTGCTCGAAATCAAGTTATGACCTTACCAGGAGGTGCGCTTGGCTGAGGCGAGTAGCCTGGTGTCCTCAGATCTGAGAAAATCCAAATTTAACCCCATCAAATCTGATCTGCGGATTTCTGGATTGGTGCTTCCGGTACTTCTGGTATTGGTTTTCTGGTACTTCTGGTACTGGTTTTCTGGTGAAACTAGGGTTTCACTTTCCAGGAGATCCAACCACTGAAATGGTGCACTCTAGGTGCCAAATTGATCCTTGGGGGAGGGCAAAACTTTCTAGGAGGTTAGGGAGATGAAAATACTCACTTTTGCAAAACCCTAATTTTTGGGTACGGTAACAGTGATGTTTTTCCTCTTGCAAATAATGCTTTCTTCAAGTTGGCTCTGAAACCATGTTAATGTTTATGCCATTATTATAGTTCTTTGCATTTCATTAGATAAGAGCATAATAAGAACAAGATCATTGAGAAATACACATTCACAAGAGACACAACATTTATCCTGGGAAACCCTCTAGGGGAAGAAAACCCAACAAAAACTTCCTTATCATAAATAGCTTATACAATGTTCAAGAGATAACTCAAATCAATACATAAAGTCCTCCCCAAGAGATGCACCACTCTTCTTCTCCTCTCTCCAGCTGGTAATTGCATCGTGCCTCATAAGAGAATGAGCAAGTGAGTTGTGTGTTTGAAGTGAGGCACTAGCCTCTTATTTATATCAGACTGGCATGTGTGAAAGGTCACAACTGGCAAGGTCGACCTCTTACTCTGGGTGGGTAAACCCACCTTTAATTAATTATGGGTCTTCCATTATAACTGTTGGGGCCGACTTCTTATTCTGTATTTTGTAATTGTCCGATGACCAATCCGCAAAAGGGGATTTGGTCCTTATACAATTACCAACATGATTAATCCTCAATGGGGATTAATCCAATAACAATAAGAATAATAATGACATGATTAATCCGCAATGGGGATTTAATCCAATAACAAAATAATAATAAGAATGCTCTTCGTAGTTACATTATTTCAACATTATTGATATAGCGCTTGGTCACGACCCATGGTCGCATGGGTTGGGGACTGAGAGAAAGGGGCTAGTGCCCGAAAATGATTACAGAGCAGAGAAGAGCTCGGAAAGAAAATGAAATTTGAACATTTCCGTAAATCAGATTGGTCTGAATGCGTAAACTGGTGAAGTATTGAATAAGTTTCAATTGTTTCTCTTCTTTGAGTTTTTGAGTGCAAAGAGTGCACATTGTCCACAAGGAGTGCATTGACAGAGGTAAGTTAACCTCAGATAAGCTCAGGAGAGATATCGTTGAACCTTCATCAACATAAGTGCAAGGAGTGCATAGGAAGAACTCTGTGTTGAGTTCATAGAGAGATAGATCCACTGAGAACTCTGTAGGGATCTGCCAGACAGGCATTGAGCAGGTGCAAGTGTGCACAGAGAGAAATCTTTGTCGAGTTTAGGGAGAAGAGTATCAGAGGAAGATACTCACAGAGTTGTTGAACACTCTGTAGAAAACGCTCAACAAGGTGTGCTTTGAGCAGAAGGTTTCCAGGAGGGCACGAAGTTTTCCTTTGAAAGGAAACAGAAGGGCCGAGACCCTTAGGAGAACGAGTAAATTGAAAATCTTAGAAGAGATAACGCAAGGAGTGTGTGGGATACAGACTCATTCTAATTCCTAAAGCTCATAAGAGATAACTCTTACGAGAGAAAAGACGAGATCTAGGAGGCAGACTCACAGGAGAAAGGTCAAAGGCTAAAGCCTTTGAACACTGACAAGATATTCCAAGGTGGAAGAAGTCAAAAGCTCAGGAGGAGGAGAAACAACAGCCATCATATCGATTGTGGGGAGGAGCATGGACCGTTAGATCAGCGTCCAGTAGAACAAAGGAAGCGCAAAGGAGAGGAACGAATCCCATCTGTTAGGTCTGAGTGCGAAGGACCAACAACCGTTGGATCCAGAGGTAAGCGCACATGACTTAACCCTTGTGTGCGCAGGAGAAGTGGACTTTTCAAAGTCCCGAAGTGATTTGGGATCGTCCATCGTCAAGGAGGACAGGTGGCGTAAGATCCACAACTTCAGAAGTTTGTGGACAAGGAGGAGGAGAAACAACCGAAGTAAATCTTGGTTGTTGATATGAAAGTGGACGTGTGGTGCTAGATATGGAACTCCAGGTACGAAGCACTCTGGAGGAAAGCAGAGGATGAAAGCGTCGAAGTCCTAAAGGATATATCGATCATTGATTGAGGAGGAGGTCGAAGGACCGTTGATCTGGTCTTGGTCGGAAAAAGTTGAAGTCCCGAAGAGAATCAGGGCCGTGGATTTGGAGAGGATGCGTGGCATAAGATTTGTGACTCTGGGGAAATTCACTATAGAGATTTGTGTGTGTGGAGACGTGAGAACTCCTGAAGGTCGGAGAGTCAGAGTTCATCAAAACCGTCTGATTGTTGAGGACAGGTGTTAATATATCTTCCACTCCGGAAGATTGTCATATGGGGAAAATAAGATAGTTGAGAGTTGAAATTCCCGAGGGCCCTAGAGCTGGAATCAACCATGGTAGTCGATTTGGAGGGAGCTACGTGTCGACAGATCGGGTAGATCTGGGATTACATGTGGAAGGAGGAAAGAAGGTAGAAAAGGGAGGATATATAGCAGTGGTTGACTGCGGATCATTTCCAAGGGATTGGAGGTCGAAGGACGAGTTGGATTGCAGGGCCAGAACTTGCTTGGATGTTAAAAATCTGAGAGCGGTCCACAATTTATACCACGGTTTTAACAAAGTGATGGATCGCAACTGGAGGTGAATTATGGGGCAAAAAGTGGGTTGGCCTAAAACCACTCTTGCCCATACCCGCATTCATAGTTTTCCATGAGGTCATAACACAGAGTCATATGAAGGAAAGGGCTAATGAAAAAGGGGCTAGCGCCTAAAACTTGGAGTTTTGGAAGCGTGCAGGAATAAGATCGTGGGTTTATCAAGATCTGGGCCTAAAGGAGAAAAGGGGGCCTATGTATAACTATTTTGGGTTCAATCACGAACCTGAAGAGTCAATTCGACTCAGAAGATTGAAAGATCCTTTGACCGGGACGTCAACAGACCCCGTTGAGGTAGGGGCACTGGGTCGAAAGTGCTCAGGGAAGAAATAGTCATGTACAGTGACTACAATGAGAGAACAAGAAGATTTAGGAACCAGGGAAGAATTGAAGACTTTTGGGATCAACAAGGAAAAGTTGCGCATGGTAAAGAAGTTTTTGCAATTTCGGTGGCAGCAAGTATGTTATGACTTGTTGAGTCAGCCAGAGGAAAGAATGCTTGCATGTTTGTAAGTGTTGTTGGTGATGTTGTTACATAAAGAGGGAAGCAACAAAGAGCGGAAGTGTTGGTTATAAGTTTGATAAAATAAGCATGAAAGCGTCTACTTCCATCAGACTTTCAGGTAGTATAAAATTTATTAATGGTAGTCATGCAGGTATGAGTTTTTATTACTGTTTTTGCATAATTGCTGAAAGGAAATTTAGGTAAGAATTTCCTCAGCCAGAGTTATTTTAGAAAATCCAGTGATTATATTATGGAATGCATACCACTGGATGTGGTAAAGGCTGGAGGCCTATATTAATTCAAACATTTTATCTTCTGAATGCACACACTGACATAGTAGAATGCCATCTTAGATTGGTTTTGGGGTAACAACCAAAGATTTAAAAGATAATAACTTGTTGTAGGAATGAATTCCAGTAAGCTAGTCATGTATGAGACCAGGACCTAGTTGGATATGGCAAGGTACGGATATGGAAAGGTTATGATCCACACATGTACTAAAAGCTTCCTACTTTTAAATAAAACTTGGGCTGCAAATTTTTTTCTAACACTAATGAACACCACATAATTATATTCTTGGTGTAGTGTTCGGATCGAAAAGGAAGGCATCCAATTAATTGGGAAGAAAATAGGAAGTGTGTCGAGAATGTGTCAACACATTGGCCATAATTCCAACTTAGGGATGGTGAGATACATGAATGAGATAAAGGGCATTATGTAATTCAATGCAAGGTGCGCTGAATAAGTATGCACTGAGAATTGCACTCATGCATAGTAAGAAATATAATTGTGTACTAAATACTATGGCTTAATTAGTTTTGTAAATACATGCATATATATTATTGCATGGAAATAATTGTTACTAACAACTAAAATGTTGTTAACTCATGAAGTTGAGGACATTTCAGGGAGGTTTTAGACATTACAACAGGAAATTTACAAGTCAAGTAGTCACATGAGCATTGACTACAGGAAATTCTCTTGTTCAGAAAAATAAGTAATGAACTTACAGATATTACTGTGAACATGCATATGCATAGAATGATGAGTCATTCTATTTTATTAAATTGTTTGGTAATCATGATTGAATTGCTAGATGCATACAATTGTAAGTTCACTGCATATGGTTCTATACATATTGCAATTGAATTATGATGTACAGGAAATACTGACAATTGTTGGAAGTATGCAAGATGAAGCCTTGCAAGAAAATGGTATGCAGTTTGGTGCTTGTGGAAAACCACAAGGAAGGTTGCAATCATAATATGGAAAAAACCAAGATGAATTATGAAATAGAATTTCATGTTTTGGGGAAAAGATGAATTCCCTTTGAACTAAGTTTGAGTTTCGAAATAAATTCTTTTATGTTTTCTAATGATAATTGCATGTGGATGATGTTGATAAAATTTAGAATGTTGAATACAAAGAGTAGCTCAGGGAAGATGCTGATTGGAAATCTCTAAGGGCAGTTGGAACTCTGGGAGCCACGGTGCTCTGAGACTTCCTGAGCTAGCCTGTTGCTGAAGCCCAAGGAAAGGGAGGTGTAGCAGCCAATGGACTGTGTGATAGTGAAGGTGCACACTCCTGGGGTGGGACAAGCATGTGGGGAAGAGAGACCATTGGTTGGAGTGATGTTGAAGTTTGTTACCTTGGTCTAGAACATGTTGATGTGGAAGGTCTTCTCAATCAAAAGATAAGTACAATTCTCTATTTATTGTATGTTGTGTATATTGTATACAGGTTATAATGTTATTAGAATTTCCTGTATATACATATATATACATTGCATATATGCTTGCATTACCTACATCCATGATTGTACACAATGTGTTTCATGTTTCATTGCTTAAGAAATTTATCCCTGATGCTAATCATGCTATTGATTGAAATGTGATTCAGGTGGAGCAAGAAGGCATCTTGCAAGTTCATCATGTGCGCATATTGGACCTGAAAGAGAAAATAGCTCCGGAATCAGTCCATAGCGCTTGTAAAGGTCCAATGGACCTGGCATGGTCCTGAGGACGCGACATGGGAGCATGAGGATGCTATGCGGGCATAATACCCACATATTTTTTTAAGATTTTGGAAATCTTGTTGATGTTGTGTAGAGAGTTGCACCGAGGATAGTGAAAAAATAAGGGGAGGGGATTGTAATATCCCCAAGGATGAGCCCCATTATATCTATGAATTGTAAACATGTTTTGTAGGCTGGTGAGTAGAGAAATTGTAAGTTGGTAAGCTTATGTGCAAGTAGGCCGGAGAGCCTAGGTGTTAAAGGCCAGGAGCCTGTTTTGTACATGTAATTATGCATTTTGTTAATATAAAAACATCACTGCGTGTAGACCGACCACGAAAAAAGAGTGATGGGGGAATAAACTTCCACAAGGTTGGGTAAGGGGATAAGTGTGTGGGCCTATGGGCTAAGCTAGGGGGCTTACCTCTAAAGGGGATAATAATTTATTATTATTTCCTGAAGGCTAAGGTGGACATGTTGAGTGTTTCCCTAAGTTCCTGTAAAGGGAACATGTGCTAAGTGGAACTCATGTGGCTCCAGGAAGACAAGTGTTGACCTGGACGCATGTAGTTGAAAATGATGAGTCAGCGATGTTGGGGGTCTCTCTCTCATTCTTAGATCCTCTGTTTGAATTCACTGGCCTTTGCTTCTTCCCTATGCATAACCTCACACATCTGATAAACCAGTGGGAAGGGAAAAGTCGACCTGTGTGTCCCGTGAACCCAGGTTTATCCACACTGCAAATCCGAGTTCATGCCTTAACCATTTGGTTTGTTGTCCTTTGTATTACCTGAGCCGTGTTGCATCTTAGTGGATCTGTTGCTATTTTTGGATGTCCATGCCCAAATTTCCCTTCAGCTGTTGTCGCCCATGAGTTAACCAAATGTTGTTGATGTGCTATTATCCTTACCTTATGGGAATTGAGGAGTAATTGGTTGAAGAAGCGGGTTTTCAGGCCCGTGGTTAAAGAGGCAAGTTTTCAGGCCTGTGAGAAACTCTCCTAGGTGAGAGAGTTTGTTGGGAAGTGGTTTTCTCCCAGAGAGAGTCCAACACCAGCTACAGATCTCTGAGAATTCCTGATCTGGCCTGTTGCCGAGAAGCAACTGATGGATTGTGTGACAGTGAAGGTGTATACTCCTGGGTGGAACAAGCATGTGGGGAATGGGAGTCCGTGAGTAGTGGGCATAAGCAGGCTCCTAGAGAGAATCCTTTCAGTTGGATTGTACAGTTTCCTGTAACCTCAGCCTAGTATAGGATTCCCTTGCCCTGGGTGGAGCTTAGTCCCAGCTCGGGGGTGACCCACTGCTGAGCATGATGAGCAATGTGGTCTATGGATGGGAGGTTCATGGAAGGTCTGCACGTAGTTGGTGGTGTTACTCCAGTTGAAAAGATAAGTATTAGTCCGTGATTAATTTATACGTTATGCATGTTTGTGCTATTGATGCTTGAGTGTTATCACGTGTTCTGTTGCATGTGGATTTACTGCTAATCCTGTTTGAATCTGAATGGTAACAATAACTCTGTGTTATGTGTTTTAATTCGATTAAAATGCATGTTATATATATAAATGTATATTTCGCAGTGGTAGCATTACCCGGTCTCTGTGGAGGGTCGGGGATGTTATAGATTGGTATCAGAGCTAAGTGTAGTGTCTGATTAGTGGCATTGCTCGGCCTGTTGGTGGCTAGGGATGTTACAAATTGGTATCAGAGCTAAGTGTAGTGTCTGAGTAGTGGCATTTCCCGGCCTGTTGGTGGCTGGGGATGTTACAACGTTGAGCCATATTATTCTTGTACATGCCTTGGGGAACCTTTCCACACCTCCTGGACCTTGGATGATAGACAAATGAACCCAGACAGTGCACATATAGCATCATGTGTCATTGAGAGGGAAAAAAACCCATAGGATGGACAAAGCAACATTGAGCGTATTAGGGTTTGATTGGATGATGTTTCACTTGGAGATGATGTCACACCTCTTAGGAGAGGTGAAGGAGCCCTATTCACCTATGAAATCACACCTTAGCCCTTGGATTTTGCATTTGTGATGATGATGTCATAATGTGATGCTTGTTGAGTCAACCTAGCATGGGGACATCCCTCTTGACAATGAGTTGGAACTTGATGATGATGGGACATGAACCTTGGGTTGAAATACGTGACCTTTGATGACACTTGCACCTTTTCATGGAGTGATCTAGCCTTTGGAGGCACCTTTACACCTTTAGAGCATGGCATCATGACCTTTTGGAGGATCTCATACTACATGAGTCACTCTTTAAGGGGACGTTTTGATGTATTTTCATTATATCTTTATGTTGGATGCTATTTTGGGGGGTGGCCTTGACCTATCCACCTTGTATCATGGATATTTTATGTTTTTAGGGGATTTTGAGGGTTAAAGTGTTAAGGTTACCTCATATAAGAAGGCTAGTGGTCCTCATTTGCAAAACACAACTCACACTTGTGGAGAATCATTATTGCTTGTCTTATTTTCTTCTTTTATCACTATGGAGTACTTATGGGCACTTTTGGAGGATTGATCTAGTGGATGCTTTTCTTGTTTTGGTGGATGATTCTTGAAATTGGGGTTTCCTCATGTATAACAACTTGGTATAGTAAGTGTTATTTCCAATTTAAAGTGTTTATTATTAGTATGTTTTGGTGAATGCTCTATCAAATGGTTGATAAGTTGCTTGTTATCTTGTTTCCTTAATGATTTTGTTAGAAACCCTAAGAAAGGATTGTAATTCTTCATCCCCTAAGAAGAATTTAAGGTCAAGTTAGGGTTTTTGATTGTACATCCCCCTAACCTTGTCCTTATTAGCGAGAACCTAGGGTTTATGATTGTATAAACTCTAGGGTTTGAATTATTTCCACTTGATATCTTTCTAGATGCCATATAATAGATAGGACAACACCTAGGGTTTATGATTGTAAAACTTTAGGGTTTGTCTTCCTAGAAGATTGAGCCTGGGATTATGATGGTATAGTCTTAGGGTTTAAATATTCAATTCTTCTCTTGCTTTTAGCTTCCATTGAAGTTGTTATTGTTACCCCTCCAGCCTAGGGGTAACTAAGGATATGATGTCTTGAGGCTCACATGTAGCAGATATGGAGCACCGAGAGCTATATGGATAGCACAACCCACCGATCCCCTCTTATTCACCACAATTCACCATCACCATCATTGGAAACAGAGTAATGTCCACTACACCAACCTAGCTCCCAGAAGACAACAAGTCTTGCTTCATGAGCTAAGAAGTCCAATCTCATGGTAAGTGTCACTTTAATATTTGAAGCATTTAAGCATGTTTCAATGAGTCTTTTCTTGATTATGGAACATTTTCTTGGAAATTATATCTTTTGCCTAATTTCACCTTGGTGGTTTGCATGGTATCCTAGTTAGTTGGTCACCCTCGGGAAAGGGGTTGCTACTCGGGGGTCTCCTTGAAGGGTCATCATACCATTCCCACTCATACTTACCTCTTTCCACACTTCTTCCCTCTGTTTCCTCATCTTTTGGTTTTCGAGTGCAATGACCCCAAGAAGGGTTTATACCTCATTTCATGGGAAGAAGGGGTTGAAGTGATCCAGGTGGATTTGAGAACGCTAAAAAATTTATAGCCTCAAATGGTGATGGAATTGAATACATTACATAGATATTGAAGATATATTTCCAACGCAACTTGAATGGACTCAAACATATGTCATAATAGAAAGATATAGTCTTCTAAAGTTTTGGAAAAACAGGTAAAAATTGCAATTAAGGCAGGTTCCATGTGGCATCACTGGAAGGATGACATGTGACACTTTACGAATAGAAACGTGGCACCGTATGGACGAACACATGACAATATAATGTTGATGTGGCAGGTGACAGGTGGCAGTACAATGCTGACATGGAGTTGACTATGCGTTGACGTGGCATATGACTGTTTGATGACTAGGCAGGTGATCGTGCACTCAAGTGTCTGAATCAGGGCATGAAATGTGGCCCAATTATAGTGCTCCATGTGGCACCCTCCATCATAATAAAAATGTATCACCCTTCTGGAATCATCGTCGAAGGGAATTGGACCCCCGACCTCGTCGAACTGAACACAATGACTTAACCAGCGTGCCAAGGGTGTCAGTTGTAACGAATCGACATAATATTATATTTAAAGAGAAGTTGTTGTAACAATATGCCAAAGGGGGGGAAGGTCTGTAGGTTCGACCCAATGACCTCTTCCCATGTATCCTAAATGCTCCAACCATTGTGCCAACAAGCGCTAGTTGCAAAGCCCGTCAAGGAATATGATATTAACGCTTGTATAACGAGCCAACCAAGAATATAGTGGGTTAGGTGGGATTCAACCCAAAGACCTCTATTGTATTAACCCAAGTTCCTGACCATTCCAACATAGAGTGTTGATGTGCCATGAACTCTGCAAACAATGTTTTTATTGTGCTACCATTGTAAGAGAGTAAGCAAGGGAATGTGGTCTTTTTGTATGTTGTAATTCAGTGCCATTGGGAATCTATGGGAATTATAGGGTGTTTATAATCAAAAGTCTTAGTTTGTTTAGGTAGAGTTGATGGTGACAGATACACTTGAGGTTGTGCAGTAGCAATAAAAGTTGGTCCCAAGATGGATCAATCTGTAATTTAGTGTCATTGAGCATCTATGGAACTATAGAGTTTTTACATTCAAAAGTTTTAGTTTTCCGAGGTGAAGCTGATAGTGACATACACACTTGAGTTCTCTATAGAAGATCATAAGGTCCTTATTGAGAGAGCCTTGTATGTCCCAAGATGTGACAATGAGCCGCATGTTGTGAGACCTCTTTAAGAAGGAGGATAACCACTTTATGTGAGATCATTTTTCCCTTGTATACCAGTCTGAGGGTGAGAGAATAAAGTCTTTGCAGAGAAAAATTAACGAAGTGGTTCGTGGATTAAGTGAGCCCGAAGACTTAGCCAAAATATTTGGTGAAATTCGTTAAAAACTTGTGTAATTTTTCATTTGACTTGTTGGTGTTCTTACTTCACTTCATTTTAGGATTTTATTTCTGCAACTTAATTGTGAAAATTAATGAAATTTGGTTAAGTAAGTGGATTCACATTATAGATTCAAATAGTCGGTAACGATCATAATTCCTTAATCAGGTTGGATGTTAATATATTCTTATGAGTTAAATTGAAATATAAGGATTTTCGAATCAAGTGGTTTCAGAGCAGGTTTGACAGGTATTTGCGAGTGAATCCAAACAAGGTGAGGGAAAACTTGAAGACTTCTAGTTTGAAAGTGCAGATCTTGGTTGTAAAAGGACAACCATGGGAAAGCATCGAAGTGAGAATGGCTTCAAGAGCTAGAAGAGATCAACCAGAGTATTCATCTAGAGAATGTTGAGTTGAGAAGGTTGTTGCATATATCGTAAGATGAGAAACAAAAGTTGCAAATTCAGATACAAGCCACATAAGAGGCTTTGGTAAAGTTTCAGAGTGTGGAAGGATTAAAGAAACAATCCTTCACACCAGATTCAGAAAATGTCTCTGAGGTATGAAGTAGAAGTAATTATTCAATTTCACATTCTTCCCATCAAGATGATTCTTTTGGTGCATTTGAAAAGCACACTAAAGGTGTTGGGTTGAAATTGCTATTGAAAATGGGATATGAAGGAAAAGGCCTTGGATTTAGTGGCCAAGGAATAGTTAATCCCATAGAAGTGGTATAATGACCTCATTATGCATGATTGGTTTATGGTAAAGAGGAAGTTGGAGAATGCTCCAAAACAATGAAGGCGACAAAATGCTTCAAGTGACAATTCTAAGTTAATGCAGAAAGAGTGCTCACAAGTTGGTGGTGCATCACACCATGATGGTGAAAGTGATTGCAAGTCATCTCCAAAGAGAGGTGAGCATTTCGAAGGATGAGCTAATTCAAGTTTTCCTCATCAATTCTGCACTAAAGATATCCATGAAAGGTATAAAGGTCATGGTGAATTGAAATATTTCTTTGATTATATGAAGAATAATCATGCAATTCAAACCTTATGGAATATGTACCCTTGCACTTTTTTTCGATCACCTAACCATTGTGTGGCCAAGTGTCGAAAGAAGAAATATTTAAACATGAAGTTGATCATGTCTACCAAAATGGAAGGAAGACATGAAGAATATCTTCCAATTCCACATGGAAAGAAGGGATCATTGTCGAAGAACATGATCAAGAATTATTTCACTCATTGTAATATGAGTGGACATCGAATGGATAAGTGTTGGAAACTTCGTCCACAATCTTTGTCTGAAGCAGTTCAAGGAAGTTGTGAAGGCACATACAAAGAGACAGGTAGTAACATCAACTGAGGTTGATGATTTTTTTGAGAAGTTCAAGAAGGACTTCTCTTTGATGGCTTGTATTGGTAGTATAGTGTATGAGGACATTGAAGCACGATTTGTGGATAGTGGCTCATCTCACCATATGATGGGAATGAGGTCACTGTTATTTATGTTTTCAGAGATAGATTCAAATTTATATGTGGGTTGTTGGACTAATATCCGACATGCAGTGAAGGGGGTTGGATGTGTGAGATTCCATCTAGAGTCAAGAGGATCTCTGGAGATGGAAGAGATGTTGTTTGTTCCAGAGTCGTAATACCCCTGTTTCCCCCATTTTGTAAATATAACTATAAATGGACAAGAGACTATGGCAAATTAGATATGTGTGAATGCTTTATTTGATGAACCTTTTGTATAAAAGGTCAATGTATGTATTTTCTGTTATTAATAGAAAATGCATAAGTGTTGCATAACTGTTGAAAAGGGGGTTTTCCAAGATAGACCATGGATTATATGAAATATATGGTGAGGGGAACCATAAATGGTTGAGATGACCCCCCCCACCAAACCAATGCCTTACTGGAATTAGTGGCTCAAACCCAAAACAGTTCTTTGACCCAGAAATTAATTACTAGTCAGAGTGGTAGTTGGAAGAGTCCTCCTCAAGATTTAATGAGGAGATGGGGCAAAGTACCCATATGCAAGACTTCCATACCTAACCACGAGTTGGGGATTCAAACCCACGCAACCTTGCTGAGGAAGGAAAGAAAGAGGTAATTCATGGGCAGAGGTAAGAGAGAAAGAAGGGAGATCTGCGAAGAGAGAAGAGTCGAAAGACCAATCTCGAGAAGAGAAAAAGAACAGTTAAAACTCTTTGGTTCGAGGAAGAAGTAGGAAATAAGCTCGTTATGGGCACAAGAAGCTGGTGGAAGGTTTTTTTTTTATAAGATTATAAAGAAGGTTGACAAGTGACTATGGAAGTACTCGTGTAGACCTACTTGCTTGGTATAGAGAGAACTGGTTGCCAAGACCTTGTGGGAGGAGGAGGAGAGTAACTTTTTCCCTTGACCGTCATTGATAAAGAAGAAAGAGTCTCTCTCAGAGCATTGTGGTCTAGCTAAGGGGTGGCCAACAGTAAATCTGTCAGGAGTGGCTGTGCTTATGGTTGGGTGGAAACAAACACCCCTTTCAGCAATCGCTTCACGGTTTCTGGTTTCTGATAAGTATCTTCATACTTTGTATATTGAAATGGAAATGATGGTTGAATATATATATTTATCTGTATATGAATGAGTTATGTATTGAATGATAAAGGTAGAAATATGGATTATCTCTCTGTAAAATCATGCTTTTGAATGGTTGTCTTCTTGCCTCAGTTTATCATTTAAAGAGTCATGGGACGTAAGCCTATAAGAGGGTTGGGGTAGGATTTATTGGAATGTCTAAGTCTTGTCGGTCTCTAAAATCTACCCTCACGGGAATTCCAAGTTCAAACCCTGTGGGAGGAGGGAACCTCCTTCAGACTCTTCACCGTATGACCGAGGGCTCATGTCCATATCCTTAACCATTTACGACTAAAGGGATTTTCACGTAATCCCGCAAGAGTTTTCAAAGGACCCATGTGACCAAGGTCTGGGAACCCTACGCTAGGCCCGAAAGGAGCCGAGCCTTTCTGACTTCAAAACTTCGAGATTTCGAGGCTCCGGAGTGTTTCGGCCTGACCATTTATCAACTAACCGAAGGAAACTGGTGGTCATGGTTACCCATAAGGTTGAATGGCGCCTGGTGGTCTCCCTAACCATGCTAGACAGACCTGCCTCACCATTAAACCTTGACCCATTTACCTATCGCGAAGAAATGTGAATCACCGATTCAAGGGTATTCGGGAGTCCCCTTAGGCATTGGATCTACGTCGAGGTAACTTCAACTAAGTCCCACTTCGGGAGAACAGAGATGTTATAGCATCGAAATCCCCGAATGTTGAAGTTATGAAGTGAGGAGAGTCGTGGATCTAGGAAGTTTGTTAAGAACCCCTCTTAACCGTCCGATCATCTAGAGGAGGGACCCACGTACGATACTTAGACAAAGTCCTACTTTGAGAGAGTGGAGTGGCCATAAATCTGAAACCCTCGAAGGGAGGAGTTGCGAAGTGACGAGAACCGTAGATCTAGGGATCCTTCAGGATCTTCCCTAGTCGTTGGATTTATACCAAGGTCAGTCCAACTTTGACCACTCTGGAATAAATGGGGTGGTAAGTGAGTAGCGCACCCGAACGACGAATACACAAAGTGATAGTATTCATATATCTGAGGATGTTTTGGTATCTCCCATGATCGTCATATCTAGACCATGGTTAGCCCGACATTTACCACTCCGGAAGTGAGGAATTTACACCAAGAATCCCCCGAACGCCGAAGTTACAAAGTAAGGAGGTCGTAGATCCAGGGGTTACATGGAAACGCCTTGACTGTGAGATTGAAGGAATTGAAAGGTGATCATTCTGGGGTGACATGGCACACTAACATCACCTAGCATGAAGTGGACCCATGTTTGACATTCCACATGTCACCTGGATTCAGACGTTTCACAGAACCTATGTGCCCATTAAAATGTGACATGCGTCACCCAATGTAGGGGCCACGTGTCCTCTCTTCCTAGTAGCGTGTCATCTCTGGAAATTACATGTTGGTCCATGTGGTGGTAGGAGTATTCGAGACCCTTTGTATTCATTGTTTCATATAGTACATTATCCCGTGCGAGAGTGTACCCTTTGGGACTTTGGGACTTCGGGAATACGAGGGTTTGGGATGCAACGTCATGGGTAAGGTGAAAGGCCTGAAGGTTGGAGCCATGTGGAGAGATTCTGGGACTTCAAGAGTCAGGGAATTCAGGACTCTGAAGGTTTGGAATACAATTTCGAGGTTGATTCGAAAGGCCTGAAGGTCGGAGCCATGTGGCGATATTTCGAGATCCCTCGGGAGTTCAGTAATTCAGGACTCCACAGGACATGCCTTCAGAAAATAAAAGGGACGTTCAACGCCAAAGCGTCGAGCGTCGAATTCTCCTATAGATTGTGTGTTAGATGAGGATTAAGTCTTGTCATTGGTTTGGATCGTGGATGGACCTTCCCTGTGGGAGGAAGGAACTTGGAAATGGTACGAACGAGATGGATCCACCTGGGCGCCATAACCAATGAATGCCCGAAGGAATTCGGGAAGCCATAACTTGTAAACCAGAGGTTGGATTAGAGCCTAGTAATAGTTTTTATAAAACTAAGGGAGAGTAGAAGAGGATGAATCATCTCAGAGAGATTATTCGAGATGATTTGAGTAAGCAAAATCTTGATGCCCCATCCCTAAAAAGGGTACTTAGGGGTCGAGTGTGTTACAAGAGTTGAAGGTAAATTTTCTCTCAGTATCAACTTTGTAGGATGAGAGATATGGAGTTGTATTCCAACATGGACAGGTGCTCATACATCCATAGTGAGATACACAGGACACATAAGTAGTACATGGTGTCAGATATGAGAGGTTATACAAGTTGCTAGGAAAACCTGTGATTGGATCTAGTGGGTTCTTGAATTCAGAGTTAGTGTCAATATCAGACACAAATATTTGTGAGGATTATTAAAGTACTGTCAGAAGAAGAATCCCATGAATAATCCCACCTATCCTAGGAATATTTCATTAAGGGGAAGCAACCTAAAGTGGAACATTCATGGTTATCATTTTTTAATAGCCAAGTTTAGCATGTATGTGTAGCACCTCCAAATAATTTTTCCATTGTTGTAAAGTAGGATAGAAATAATCTTCTTTGTATGAAGTATGGAGTTAGAGTACTTATTGAAAGGGTGAAATAAGTAGAAATGGTTGTTATTTAATTCCATGTCCATGTAAGATGTATATCTTACTTCCTTGTGAGAAGAAATTCAAACAACATAGTTTCTTTTGGAAACATGTTTGGATTTTTCTTTCAAGGAAGCAAGTCAACGAGATTAACAAGAGGTTCATTCAGAGACTCCAACAAATACATCAGGCTGTACAAGGACAATTAAAGGAGGGCCAAGCCAAGATGGGAAAGGCATAAAAAAAACCAGAATGATCAGTTCCAAGATGGAGACAAGTTTGAAGTGCATACTAGAAAAGTGAAATTTGATCCTTAGTTGTTGAGTAATCCATACTTTTGGAGGTCCAAAAGTTCTTCCAGTGGAGAGGTGTGATCTAGGTGGATTTGAGATCGCTCAAAAATTGATAGTCTCAAATGGTGATGGAAATGACTCCATTGCATAGATATCGATGAGATATTTCCAATGCAACTTGAACAAAATCAAACAAACATTGTATGAGAAACATATCGTCTTCTGAAGTTTTGTCAAAACAGGAAAAATGGAAAAAGGAAAGTGCCATGTGGCATCACCAGAAGGATGGCACATGGCACTGTATGGACAGACATGTGGCACCATATGGAAGTAAATTTGGTAGTATGGTGCTGATGTGGCAGGTGATAGGTGGCAATATGGAACTGGTTTGGCATGTTGACGTGGCGTTGAATGTGTGTTGACGTGGCCGATGATTGTTTGATGGCTAGGTAGGTGACCATGAATTTAGGTGGATGAATCGGAGCATGAAACATGGCCCAATCAGAGTGTGCCACATGGCACCCTCCATTGGGATAAAAAGGCCCTATCCTTTCTGAATCGTCACCGAAGGGAATTGAACCCCCGACCTCATCGGAATGAACACGACTTAAGAAGTGCACCAAGGGTGTAAGTTGTAATGGATCGATGAAATATTATATTTAAAGAGCAGTTGAAAATCCCGCAAGGGAATATGATATTAACACTTGTATAACGCGAAAACTAGGAATATAATGGGTCAGATGGGATTCGACCCCCCGACCTCTATTATATTAACCCAATCTCCCAACAATTGAACACATAGTGTCGATGTGCTAAGAAATCTGTAGAAAATGTTTTTATTGTGCTGCAATTGTGAGAGAATAATCAAGGGAATGTGGCCTTTTTGTATGCTGTAATTCAGTGCCATTGGGAATCTATGGGAGTCATAGGGTGTTTATAGTCAAAAGTCTCAATTTTTCGAGTTGGAGTAGATGGTGACAGTTACACTAGAGGTTGTGCAACAAAACAAAAATTCATTCCCAAGATGGATCAATCCGTAATGTAGTGCCATTGATCATATATGGAACTATAGAGTGTTTACAATCAAAAGTTTCAGTTTTTTAGGCGAAGCTGATAGTGAAATCCACACTTGAGTTATTTGTATCAAATAAGAAGGTCCTTATTGAGAGATCCTTGTAAGTTTTGGGATGGGACAATGAGCCACATGTTGTGAGACATCTTTGAGAAGGAGGATAGTCACTTTATGTGAGATCCTTTTTCCCTTGTACAGTCCTAGGTTGGGAGAATGAAGTCTTTGCAAAGAAGAATTAATGAAGTTGTTCATGGATTAAGCGAGCCCGAAGATGTAACAAAAATATTTGGTGAATGTCATTAACAACTTATTTAATGTGACATTGAACTTGTTGTTGTTCTTACTTCACTTCATTTCATCATTTTAATTCAGCAAGTTAATTATGCAAATTAATGAAGTTTGGTTAAGTAAGTGGATTCATATGACATATGCAAATAGTTAGTAATGGTCATAATTATGAAATTAGGTTGGATGTTAATATATGCTTATGAGTTAAATTGACATCTAAGTATTTTTGGATCATGAAGGCCAAGCGGTGTTGTTGCTGACATCATACATAAATGCTTGCCTTAAAGTCCTGAGAGCCATGAAACACTTCTATGAATTAATAAAGGACTTTTAAATAAAAATCAATAAGGAAAAATTGTCTCGCTTGATGAGGGAGTGCATTGCGGTGTTCTTTTATTTCTAGTGAACATAACACCCAATGTACTCTAACTTCAAGTGGCATTGCAATGATCCTTTATTTCCATTGCACATAACACTCAATGTTCAAACTGAGTAAAAAGGCAAATAAAAAGGATTGGAAAAATGTTTCAATTCAAAAAAAGGGAACTCAAGTATGTAGCACACCCTCCATTAAGGCACCCATAACAAAGACAATATGAACACTTGATTTTTCAAGAACCCCGTGCCTAAGAGCCTTTCCCAATCCACCTCATACTCATTACATGGTCTAGATAGGGTATTCTTGGGAAACATTACTTGAATTGGGGATTGGTCTGTTGATGTTTGGACAACATCGGAAGACATTCTCTTAGAATAATAATTAATAATATGAGTATTGAGTATTAAATATCATATATAATAAAGTAAATGATAATAATAAATAGTTATTGATTATTCAAGGGACACATCCTTTCATGGATGGTCACCATATGTTCCCTATATATGGAACACTCATCATTGAAATAATATATCGATCATATCTCATATGAAGAAAAACAACATGGTATCAGAGCGGGACTGGGCTTGACTCCTTCATAGGAGGGTCTGGGAAAATGAGAGTAGAGTAAAATGTTGGGAGTGTTAAATTTATGGGGTTGTTAAAATATCTATGTACAACATATTTACTTTTTATTTCTTCCTAAATTGTAGAAAGAATTCCATAAATTATGGTGGGCACTAATTTCTAGTAAAAATGTCTAATTACTTAAATATGAGGAATGTATTGCATATTTACTTCTACCTATATTTATGCAAAGAATCACATGAATTGTGGAGGAACAATTCAACATAGTCAAATACTATGTGGATGGATTATAACCAAATTAATCTTTGGATATTTACAGAGGTATTCTCCAACAATTTATAAGAAAGAAAATTAAATTTAAATTTAAATTTAAATTTTCAAAGAGAAGTGTATTTTTTGGATCAATCTAATATTACTATAAAAAGACACTTGAAAGACACAACAATAGACACACATATTTTTTTCTCTCTCACATGTGGGATAAGTGATCTAAGGAAGAGACTAAGAAGTTGAAATTTTCCGAGTTACTTAGTGATGTTCTAGTGTTTACTAAAGTAATATCGTATATCATTGGAAGTAATTACCATTTGCGGAAAATTGTGCTTGTTTAATTTAACACTAGAAAATCAACATGGTTAGCCGTATGACATCGAGTATATGATGGATGTGTGTTGGTAGCCATATGAAATCAAGTATATGATGGATTTGTGTTGGTCATAGTAGAATAAATATTATTTGGAGGGTCATTGTATATAGTTTTGCACAAGATAAATTGATCTCCTCTAGGAGATACTTTTTGTTGTTCTTGTTTCTTATTTCGGGAAGGTCACAGGTAATAGATCTGAGAAGGATCCATAATGGTGGTTGCAGGATGAATACATGGAGGGAAAGACATTCCAACATGATATCAAGGAGAGACATTGTCATACATGATGCTCAGAGGAATGAAGTCTCTAGGAGCAATATACCTCCTAGGATGGGACCATGCCAGATAGCAGAGATAGTTCCAATGATCATGGATACAACGAGTCAAGACCGACTATAGCACAACTATGGTAGATCTAGTAGAGGAGGAAAACACATTATGAGACTTAGAGGGGGAATGTGTATCAGTCCTATTACATGAGTCAAGCCATGAGATGTTGAGGAAGTAGGCATGGCAACAATTCCAGTGTATGTAGAGGCACTCTCAGAGAGGGAGGCGGTACTACATCCAGAGGGAGAAGAGATTGAGTTACCTCTAGAGAAGGAGGAAGAGATACATTCAGTGTTAGAGGGAGCAGAGACAGAGGAGGAGTCACCTCCAGCTCCAAAGGGAGTGTTGATGTTTTTCAGCTTCTCGAGACATTGGTTTCATGAGGGAACCTCGATATATCAAGTATGATCCAAGATGGCTTAGCATGATCAACATTTACCTATGTTTATGTGGAAAAAGGCATCCATGACTCTAGTGTATGTTCATAACAAAAGTCCTCATAAGACATTTAGGAACATGATGCCCGAGGAGGCCTTCACCAGAGTGAAGCCCGCGGTTGGACACTTCAAGTTATTTGGGTGTCCAGTATACATTCATGTACCCAAAGAGAAAAGGATAAAGCTAGACCCTTCAGGTAGAAAGGGTACATTTGTGGGGTACAATGAGTCTTTGAAGGCATAGCGGATCTACATCCTTGGTCAGAGATAGATTGAGGTGAGCAGAGATGTTACCTTTGAGGAGGAGGTATCCTTTAAGAGATATAGAGGATCTTACATGGAGATTGATCAAATTGATCCAATTGATCACATTGATCCTGTAGCTCCAGTTGATGTTCCCAGAGATATTGCAATAGGTCGGAAAATAGGCTCGTTGGACTCTACAGGAGGAAGAAGGATATGCATATCCTCGTGGTACCTTCCAAGTGAGCAAGAGACCTCATAGATATTCATGCTATGTCACAACTATGAGCCACATCATTCATTTTGATCCTTCCTTTTATGAGGAGGCAACTAGTCATCCAATATGGAGAGATGTCATGATGAAGGAGTATCAATTCATCATGAAGAATGATGTGTGGGATATTGTTCTGAGACCTGAGGGGAAGTATGTAGTGACTTCCAAATGGTTATATTGTTAGAAAGATAGGATCGTGGATAAATAAAATAAAACAAATGCAGAAATAAAACACAGAAGATACACAATACAATAGAGACACAGATATATGTGGTTCACCCAGTGTGGGCTACGTCCACTAGAGAAATTGTCAGGTCCTTCCTTTATTATTATCCAGCAAATGAAGGGATACAACCTACAACACACCCGTTGTAACTGTCTCTTCTTTCTCTCACAGTATCCTCTCCTATCTCAGAATACAATATTCGCAATGATACATAGCCATAATACATTTCCCTCATAAAAGAGGGTTTCCTTCTAGGGCAAAAAGCCCTAAAATAACTTTTACCATCGGATATACGATCTTATAATGAACAATCCATATTTACTATGAAATTAAAATATTTTGCAAGCAAATTTTTCCTTCGTTGGCTTCACCCTCGAACCCTTGCTTGCCCCCGAACCCCGCAGGGGGTGTAACCCCCCCCTGCACTCCCCCGCATGGAGGAGTGTGCATTCTTCCAGAGTGTAAAGTCTTCATGGGGTATAAACATGGCTGAAAACAAATACCTCTAAATAAAGAATATAACTAGGCTCCACAACCAACATCTACAAGATCAAACACACAGTTGACTGGAGCATCGAGAGGCACAAAATGAGATTTGTTGCTAGTGGATTCTCTCAGGTGGAGGGAATATATTATGAGGAGACATTTTATCCTATTGCTCGATACACTTATATCCATATGATTATTTCCCTTACAACATCCATGGGTTGGAGAGTACATTATATGGATGTAAAGACAACCTTTCTCAATGGAGAGATTGAGGAAGAAGTATACATTGAGTACCCAGATGGTTTTGTGATACATGAGAAGGACTCTCATGTGTGTAGGTTGAAGAAGGCCATGTATGGACTCAAGCAACCACCTCGAGCTTGGTATGTGAGGATTGATGGACACCTAATGATTTTTGGGCTTCAACAAAAGTGTTGTTGATCCCATCCTATACTACAAGAATGTTAATGGTGAGTCCCTGATTTTGGTCCTCTATGTTGATGATTTATTCCTCACCGGTATAGAGAGCCTTATTGTTGAATGAAAGTATGTGTTGGTATCTAAGTTTGAGATGAAGGACCTTGGTATGATGCACTACTTCTTGGGATAAGAGGTGTGGCAGAGAACTGATGAGATATTCTTGAGTTAGGGGAAGTACACAATTGAAAAATTGAAGAATTTTGGGATGTTGAACTTGAAGCCTGTGGCTACACCAATGGTGACGAAACTGAAGAAACTAAGCGTGTCTTCTTCCAATTCTGAATAAATTGATCCAACTCTGTATAGGCAACTGATTGGATCATTGATGTATCTGGTTAACACCAGACCAAATATTTTTTATGCAGTGAGTGCACTTAGCCAATTTATGAATCAACCGAGATGGACACACTGGATTGTTGCGAAGCATGTGTTGAGATGCCTGCAAGGAACAGTTGGACGTGGTCTGAGATATAATTCTAGTATTGATATATGATATGGCAATAATATATTGACTTTGATTGGGCAGGGAGCGTAGTGGACAGAAAGATCACATTCAGTTGTTGCTTCACTTTGGGATCTTCCATGGTTTCTTGGTGTACCAAGAAACATAATTACGTGGCTTTTAGCACATCAGAAGCATAGTACATTGAATTAAGTATGTCAGTCCATGAAGTAGTGTGGCTTCGTAAGCTCCTTGCATATTTATATGAACATGTGCTGGATTCCACCATTATTCATTATGGTAACCAAAGTTGTGTGAATATCTCAGATAATCCACTGTTTCATGACAAATAGAACCACATTGAGATCAAGTACCATTACATCCAATACATGGTGCATAGAAAGGAACTATTGGTGATGTACCTTCCTACAGATGAGCAGGTTGATGATATTCTTACCAAACTAGGATGAAGTTCAAGTACTTCCGTGACAGACTTGGTGTGGCAAAGAATGCCTCCCTCGCTGAGAGGGAGTGTTGATGTTTGAAGCTTCCTAAGACATTCTCCAGACCGTAATCCTCTGTGACTAAGTTGATTTTATCTGTGATGACACTTATCAGAGAAGGGATAAGTGGGACACTTATCCGAGAAGGGATAAGTGGGACACTTATCCGAGAAGGGATTAGTGTGTTTGGGCTTATAGCCCAACATCCCTTGTGGAGAGCACATTAGGACACGTCCCATGTGGAGAGAACATGAGGACATGTCAAGGGAGTTGACCCTTGACATCACACACTATGGGAGTTGACCCTAGTGTTTCTAGAGGGTGTAGCCTCTAGAAGTCCACATGGGAGTGCCATGTGTGACAAACTTTCTCCTGATCATACTCCTCTGTGAATTGAGTTGAGTTGATCTGTGAGGACACTTATTCAAGACGAGATAAGTGGGACACTTATTCGAGAAGGGATAAGTGCATTTTGGCTTATATCCCAACATCCCATGTGGAGAGCACATGAGGACATGTCAAGGGAGTTGACCCTTGACGTCACACACTATGGGGAGTTGACCCTAAGTGTTCCTAGAGGGAGTATCCTCTAGAATTCCACATGGGAGTGCCATGTGTGACAAACCTTTTTCTACTATGGTGTGTGTGTACCACTAGCAGATATTGCGTGTCTTTGGACAATAGTTGTGTACTACTATGGAAAACTACCTCCCGAGATAAGGGGGAATATTGATGTTTCAACATCAGGCAAAACTTCTCCTATATTGGACTGCAGACCAAGGGAGATAGGATATATTTATCATAAATGTGCACTTGTGGTAAATGGGCCTAGACGTAGTCCTTCCTTGATCATGACAAGGAATAATATGGACTCGAGGTGCTTGAAGTGTTTTTTCCACATGTCAGTTAGCATCAGGCTGACATTCACTCACAGGTGTGTACTTGTGTTGAAAGATCTTGGTGTGGTCTTTGTCCTTGTCATGGTGATTTGACAAGGAATGATAAAGACTCAATATGTTATATGCTATTACATACAGACCCAAAGTGAGATGGATCTCAGAGAGAGTCAATTGGCCTAAAAGGGAGATTCACATAAGGAGTTTATCCTCAATTCAGGTGGGAGAGAGACATATCCCAAGACTGACAAACAAGTGTCATGAGTCTAGGGTGAATTTTTTACACTTCATAGACAAGCTTGGCATGATGCATAATGTCTCCCTCATTGATAGGGAGTGTTGATGTTTGGACAACATCGGAAGACATTCTTTTAGAATAATAATCAATAATATGATTATTGATTATTAAATATCATATATAATAAATTAAATGATAATAATAAATAATTATTGATTATTCCAGGGACACATCCTTTCATGCATGGTCACCATATGTGTAAATGTGTTGAACCTGCACAGAAAAGATCTAGCTAGAAAATACCACACACATTTGCAGAGAGAAATTGAGAAAGAAGAATCAAGAGAGAAAGAATGGAATAATTATCATTAACCATATTCCACACTCAAAGAGTGAATAATTTACAATATATATAGAATAAATGAGTAACTAATGAGCCATAGTGGTGGTCTAGATTGATCTGGACACACACCAACAGTTACAAGAGTAAACTGCCACCTATTCTAGTCTCTCAGGCAGTTACGGGAGTGAACTGCCACCTAGCTGAGTTAACTGGTCAACTA
This sequence comes from Picea engelmannii, assembly GCA_009831015.1. Lineage (NCBI taxonomy): Eukaryota > Viridiplantae > Streptophyta > Pinopsida > Pinales > Pinaceae > Picea > Picea engelmannii. The sequence goes on along the minus strand of ML800967.1, from coordinate 291,793 downwards.
GTCTTTAGTTAACTGACTGAACAAAGAGTAGTGAGTTGGTGATGATCCCAATGTTGCATGGTGACAAAACCAATGCAACATCTAAACTCAACTCAACTAGTCAAACTGAAGTGTCAACTGAAAGAGAATATTCTC
>ML800967.1:255218-291608 GCA_009831015.1 Picea engelmannii | reverse complement strand
TAACCTTAGGAAAAATAAATCCTAGGTGTGTGTGAAGTAACTCCAACACCCCCCCTGAACATCACTATGGTGAAAATAAAGAATGGGTCCCAGCTACAAGGCCATGTTAGGTACCCAAATACAAAAGATACACTGAAATAAACAAGGAAAGAGGGAAAACATCATGGGAACAAACCCCCCCCTCAAGTTACAATGCATAAATTAAAAAATGATAAGGAACAAAAGGCAGTTGCTAAGCACCCATGTCCTTCACTCCAAGAAGACCTCACAACTGTGCAAGTTCGTGCTCTTTGAAGATTTTGTTGAAGATGTAGATGTCTGCACGGATATGATGAAGTATATGCAACATTGATATTTCCACACATATCCACTTTATCTTATTGTAATGAATAATATCCAAATAAAGTTTGGATGAAATTTTGAAAACCGTGCGGCCGTTTCTGGAAAAATGCTGAAATTTTGTAGATTTTAAAACAAGCATAACTTCACTTTCCAGACTCCGTTTCGGACGATTGTTTTTTTGAAATTGGATATTTTCCCGAGAGGAATTCAAATATCCAATTTGTTTCTGAAATTTTTTCTCATAAAATATCAGAATGGCGTCTGATGTGCGCGGCTCCCTTTTTTACTCCTGAGATGCATGCATGGTGCATGCAAAAGTGTCTGCATGTGACTCCTGAGATGCATGCCATATATATTCCACATGAATTTCAGAAAAAAAATATGAAATGGAGTAGACATCATCTTCAATTAATGGAATACAAATTTCTGCAAATACTTTTGTAGAAGACTCTTCATAATAAGAGGCTTGATCTTCTGATGGCTTCTCTTCTAGCTCTATCTGTTCGACCTCCTGCATGAAATATTCACAATATTCTTTATTCCCAAATAGAACCTCCAATATGGTCCATAATTCATTTGGAGTTGATCCTTGTGATTCTTCGTATACTTTATGGAAAATTTCGGGAGGAACAGACATGCCGACACTTCCTATGGCCATATCTTGTTTATTGAGAAAGTCATTTTTCTCATCGACAGAATCAGGCTCTAATTAAATTGCCATATTTATTTGGTACAAGCCTTTGCATCTTAGAAGAATAATTTTTTTTGGCTTGTATTCCAAATAGTTATGAGGCGTGAGAAGTATTTCCGACGAATAATCCATCTTTTTGTTGTCTTCAATCTTTTGTACCTGCAAAAAATGATTTGGTGTAGATTTTTATTAGCAGTGCGTCGGCTTTGATACCATGTAAATGTGTTGAACCGTCACAGAAAATATCTAGCTAGAAAATACCACACACATTTGCAGAGAGAAATTGAGAAAGAAGAATAAAGAGAGAAAGAATGGAAGAATTCTCTTTAACCGTATTCCACACTCAAAGAGTGAATAATTTACAATATATATAGAATAAATGAGTAACTAATGAGAAATAGTGGTGGTCTAGATTGATCTAGACACACACCAACAATTACAAGAGTAAACTTCCACCTAGTCTAGTCTCTCAGGCATTTACGAGAGTGAATTTCCACCTAGTCTAGTCTCTCAGGCATTGACAGGAGTGAACTGCCACCTAGCTGAGTTAACTAGTCAACTAGTCTTCAGTTAACTGACTGAACAAAGAGTAGTGAGTTGGTGATGATCCCAATGTTGCATGGTGACAAAACCAATGCAACATCTAAACTCAACTCAACTAGTCAAACTGAAGTGTCAACTGAAAGAGAATATTCCCCAAGTGGAATATTCTCCCTTAAAATATAGGAGACTGGATAATGACTAATTATGACTAATAAACAAGGAATAAACTTAGAAAAATAAATCCTAGGTGTGTGTGAAGTAACTCCAACAATATGTTCCCTATATATGGAACACTCATCATTGTAATATGGTGACAACCACCTTCCCTCCTTTGGGCTGGCATAACCTCCTGGTCTAGGATCGATCAAGTCGTCGAGTCGAATGATTCGTCGAGCTCCCGATGAGACTGATTTGACTTGACACATGCCCTTTTTTCTTCCTCGACACCCTCTATGTGGCACCTGTGGACCCTCTCTCTAACTCTTTTAATTCTTGCGACAACGGCCTTAGATCTCGATGCTAAGTTCCTCCCTTGATGTGACCATGGGCTATGACTGCAGGCCAACTCCCTTCGCGACCCCGTACTTTGGGACTTTCATGAGCTTCTTTCCTCCTTTTCCTGATTTCTGAATCAACGAATGCTTCGGGACCAGATCTACGGTCCACGTTCTCCTCGGGATCAATGACTGTGATCAAATTGCGAGTTCAGACTTTGTGAGTCCTCACTTCTCTCGACTCTGCTTTCTCCGATCGTGAATTAGTGATGCGCTGATCCCTTGCCACGCGTCCTTCCAGATCCAACAGTTTGGGTTTGAAATCGCTCTTCATGATGTTGCAAATATCCTAGGCTTGCTCTCGGCAAACCTTCCGAAGCTCCTCCTCCCAAACTTCTCGATCTTCTGCCACCTGTCTTCTCCTCGACGATGGATGACTTCTCCATCTTCGGGACTTCGGCAAGTCCTTGAATTCTTTTCACACTTAGCACAAATTCCCCTTTCGATACTTAGGTTGTTCTCGAAGGCTTTATGCACTCCTCGCAGAAATCTATGCAACTCTCATGCGACTTTTCTCGGCTTGAAAACCTTCCAGCTTTCAAGTTCCTCTGCGAGTTTCTCGTGCCCTCCTGTAAGTTTATCGCCCTTCCTCTTGAGCTTATAAGGTGAAATCTCGGCACCTTAGACACACTCCTTGTGCTTGGATCAGTTCTTCGACAACTTCTCCCTCGACCTTATGGAAAGGTTTAAGGAATCTCCTTTCCTTTGTCATTGCACTCCTTGCAAATCTTTTCTTCACCAGAACATTCAACAATTATGGGATTCTTCAACACCTCCCACCATTTTTCTCCTTTGAATGCTCACGCAATCTCGATGCCCTATTGGAAGAGTATTCCAGAGTGTTCAGTAACTCTGAACTGTGCCTCTCTCCACACAGTCTTTATTTTCAAGGGACTTTAACGCCTTGAAATTTCTCCCTGAGTCTATAAATTAATTTGGTGTGCCCTCCTGGCAACTTCTCTTTTGACTCCACTGATTTCAGACATGCACTCCTTGTATCGGCTTACAGAGTCTCCCCTCTCTGTCGCTCACTCCTTGCACTTAGCCTAGAGAACCAGACTTAACTTAATACACTCATAGATAGAAAATTGTATCTGTATCCCCGCAGACGATTTCTAACATCCATCTACAATTCACAAGAATGCAAATGACATTCATAACACAACATCCATTGAACAGAAATGTAAAACAGGAAAAAATTTCATTTTTCTATTAATGGTGGAATTCCAATTTACAATGGTGGAGTCCGAGCTACAACTGAGTCTCAGCTCTCTGTATCTCTCCTTACAACCCAACTTGTCTAACTGTTCACTACCTAACTGCCTAACCTATTGTGGTCTAACCTCTACTTTTCTTACAATACAAAGATTTATACCAGAGCGGCTCTACGAGCTTCCCTCGCAAGATAACTAATGGTGTCAAATCACCATCCTAAATGATTATCGAAAGGCCAAATTACAATGATGGAAATTCTACTCCAAATTGGATGCAGATCCATTTTTTCGTTAGCCTATTAATGACGAACTTATCTCCAGCTTGTGCGAAAGAACGATTTGGATCTTCTAGCTTGTCTTCAATTTCCTAGATCACGCCTTGGATTCTCGAGGCAAAAATGAGAGGGTGGCACCTCTCCTTCCTTGAATGTGCACCACATGTATTGATTAGTTGGTGTGTTCTTGTGATGGACCGATGCTCCTGCATCATACTCCAAAGAAGAAAAAATCATGATCTCCTGTTCATGAGCTCTCCAACGTGGCTGAAATCCACCTGGATCCCAAATTTTCTCCTGGAGATGTCTCTCGGCTCCTCTACTTCGTTTCTCTTGTTCTCGCATATTTCCCCCTACTCGTGTAGGTTTCTTCTAATCCAAATTCCTCTTGCTGACTGATTCCTCTGCCGACTCCGACACCAACTTCCTTATCTCCTCAATCACCCTGTCTAGCTACTCCATTGGTTGGTTCTTCTGTTGCAGAGTAACTTGCTGAACTCGCTTATTGTTAATGGGAAAATAACACCGACCTCCCAAGACATCTTATTCCTATGTGACCTTAGCTTTCCACTTTGCTGCATCTTCTACTTCTATAGTCTCCATACCCAACCGTCGTTCAGTTGCTTCCCCTAACAGATTGATCCCTATCAGTTTTTCGGTTGGTTTTGTTCCAGCTTCCCCCAACTACTTCTCATGCTAGTGTAGTCCTTCATCTGCTTCCAACTTAACCTGTTGGATGTGCATGCCTTTCACTTCCACTCTCCTCTCAAGAGCTTCAAATTCTTCACACAAGCCAACAAATTCTATGCTGCTTGTTTCCTCTTATGTTGCATATCCCAGTGTTGTAGTCATCTCTTGTTTAGCTTCCTGGATGAAAACATCGAGCGGTCCTGCTGAATGCTCTTCTTCTTCTATTGAGACATACACCAATATATGTTCCTTCTCCCCCTTGATAGTCTTTGCTTGTTGTCTCCATGCCACATCTGCAACATATGTGCCAACCTCTCCTTAGCCGCTTGGTAGGAATATCTTGACTCCCCCAATGATCAGAACATCCCTTTGACCTTTCTCCTTTGTTGTGATGAAAGTTTCTAACTTGTCATCATATTCATTCATGCGGCTAAGAGTTCTGCGTGAATCTCCCTCCGAGTGAGGTTTTTCTCCTGCCTCCTCTTCATCTGACAATGAACTCCCAACTGAGCTCACATGTTCTCCCTTTTTCACCTGGAAATCTTGGATGTCTTCTTTTCCCACCTAGCAGTTTACGAGATCCATTGATCCCTTCTCATTGCCCACCTGGCAATATATGAGACTCTTTCTAGATCTCTTTCCCTTATGATCGAGGTTTTCAGCATGCCTTCACCACCTCTTTAACATCTATTGTTGCCTCTTGGCCAACAACTTCTGAACAAGCCATGTGGCTGTACTCTTCAAAGGCCATTCGTACCTCGAATGTACCTTTGACTCCTACTGCATATTGAATGCAAGCTTATCCATATGCGCTCGAATTTCATTGAGCTCCTTTTCCATCTCTTCTTTGCTTTTCTACAAGTGGACTTCTCCTCATTCTCATTCATGACCTTTGACGAACATATTACTCTTCCTACAACCTACTTGGTTGCTTACCATTTGCTGCACACCTCGCAACAATTCCAACAGAGCATCGCACCTTGTTCCCTGGTTTACAGAAGTCAATTCCACACCAGCTCCTTTATCTCTTTCTCTCTGCTGAGAGAAATCAATATTTGATCTCCTTTCGCGCACACTCTGCAGACGAAATCAAGATCTGATCACCTTTCACCCACACTCTACAGATGAAATAAAGCTCTGATCTCCTTTCACCCACACTCTGCAAACGAAATCAAGCTCTGATACCACTCATTGTGACAACCCCCTTCCCTCCTTTTGGCTGGCATGACCTCCCGGTCTAGGATTGATCAAGTCGTTGAGTCGAATGGCTTGCCAGAATCCCGATGGGACCAATTTGACTTGACACAGGCCCTTTTTTCTTCCTCGACACATGCTATGTGGCACTTGCAGACCCTCTCTCTAGTTCTTTTAATTCTTGTGCCAATGACCTTAGCTCTCGATGCTAAGTTCATCCCTTGATGTGACCACAGGCTGCGACCATGGGCCAACTCCCTTCATGACCTCGCACTTCAGGACTTTCACGAGCTTCTTTCCTCCTTTTCCCTATTTCTGAATCGGTGAATGCTTTGGGACCAGATCTATGGTCCACGTTCTCCTCTCAATCAACGATTGTGATCGAATCGCAAGTTCGGACTTCGCGAGTCCTCACTTCTCTCGACTCTTCTTTCTCCGATCATGAATCAACCATGCACTAATCCCTTTCCATGCATCCTTCCAGATCCAACGGCTTGGGTTTGAAATCACTCTTCATGACTTCGTCAAGATCCTAGGCTTGCTCCCGAAAAACCTTCCGAATCTCCTCCTCCTGAACTTCTCGAGCTTCTACCACCTGTCTTCTCCTCAAAGATGGATGAATTCTCCATCTTCGGAACCTTGAAAAGTCCTCGAATTCTTTGCACACTTAGTGCAAATTCCCCTTTTGAGACTTAGGCTGTTCTCAAAGGCTTTCTGCACTCCTCGCATAAATCTGTGCAACTCTCCTGTGACTTTGCTCGGCTTGAAAACCTTCCAAGATTCAAGTTCCTCTGCGAGTTTCGCATGCCCTCCTAGCAGTTTCTCACCCATCCTCCTGAAATTATAAGGTGAAATATCGACACCTCGGATGCATGCCTTGCACTTGGATCAGTTCTTCGATGGCTTCGCCCTCGGCCTTATGGAAAGGTTTAAGGCATCTCCTTTCCTTTGTCATTGCACTCCTTGCAAAGCCTTCCTTCACCAAAATATTCAGCAATTCTGGGATTCTTCAACACCTCCCGCCGTGTTGCTCCTGCGAATGATCATGTAATATCTATGCCCTACTGTCATATTATATCAGAGTGTTCAATAACTCTTAACAATACCTCTCTCCACACAATATTTATTTTCATGGGACTTAACCGCCTTGAAATTTCTCCTCGAGTCTATAAATTAATCTGGTGTGCCCTGCTGGCAACTTCTCTTCTGAATCCACTAAGTTCATACATGCACTCCTTGCATTGGCTTACAAAGTCTCCCCTATCTGTCACACACTCCTTGCACTTATCCTAGAGAACCAGACTTAACTTAACACACTCGCGGATAGAAAACTATATCTCTATCCCTACAGAAGATTTCTAACATCCATCTACAATTCACAAGCATGCAAATGACATTCATAACACAACATCCATTGAACATAAATGTAAAACAGGAAAAAAAATTCATTTTTCTATTAATGGTGGAATGTCAATTTACAATGGTGGAGTCCGAGCTACAACTGAGTCTTAGCTCTCTGTATCTCTCCTTACAACCCATCTTGTCTAACAGTTCACTACCTAATTGCCTAACCTATTGTGATCTAACCTCTACTTTTCTTACAATACAAATATTTATACCAGAGGGTCTCTACGAGCTTCCCTCACAAGATAACTAATGGTGTCAAATCACCATCCCAAATGCTTATCGAAAGGCCAAATTACAATGATGGCAATTTTGCTCCAAATTGGATGCAGATCCATTTTGTCATCAACCTATTAATGGAGACCTTATCTCCATCTTGTGTGAAAGCACGATTTGGATCTTTAAGCTTGTCTTCAATTAATGCCTGGATCACGCCTTGGATTCTCGAGGCAAAAATGAGAGGGTGGCGCCTCTCCTTCCTTGAATGTGCACCACGCGTATTGATTAGTTGGGGCATGCTTGAGATGTAGCGATGATCTTGCATCATAATAATATATCGATCATATCTCATATGAAGAAAAATAACATGTCCTACCCAATAGGGCACCATGACACCCCTCCCATACCTAAATTTGGAAAATTTTATAAGGTCTTTGAGAATTTGTTTAATTTGAAAAGGGGGGATTTGATGCACTTGTTTGGGTGGTTCATTTATTAAATGTGACTTACTTGGCATGATTCATATGACTTGTGGACACTTGGAGGGCGTACTTGTTTGTCTTTTCAGGACCTTTCCTTGTGGAGGACGATGGACCACACTTGAATTCAACTTCTATGCTTGGATGTGGCCTTTGGAGGCCTAGGATGTCACCCTTCAACTAGGGTTTTATGTCATGCTATCTTGGTGAAGTAAGTGAATTTCTGCAATTTTATCTTTGTGCTATCAGTGCTTCATGTTAGTTTCTCTTTTTCATGCTAGACATCTTGTTTGGTGAAACCCTAAGAGAGGAGCATAAGTGCTTCCTCCTCTCAAAAGGTTATTCTTGTCCAAAATTGGTGAAATATCCTTTCTAGGGTTAGCATATTGAATCCCTATAGTGGAATCCCTAAAGTAATAGAACTTTAGGATTTTATCCCTAGACACTTGATTCCTTGACCTAGTTGAAGTATTAAGAAGGGAGAAAGGGTTTATAGAGCCCAAAATATCTTGCACTCTAACAATCATTCTCTTTAAGCCTTAAACCCTAAGTCCCTAATTTGTTATCACCTTAGAGTTTAATTCCTACCTCTTATTCTTTGTTGTCTCAATATTCAAGAATTGTTGTATTTTTGTTGTAAAGACTCCATATCCCTCAAAGAAACTCATCTTACATCTCTCTTGTGGTTAAATTGATCAACAAACACTCGCTTTCAATTCTCTCAAGCTCTCTACTAACTTTTCTAATACTAACACTCACTAATTTGCTAGTAAACTTGTTCTTGTTGTAAACGTTTTCCACAACCATATTAATACACTCTAATTTGTTGCATACACTCTTGTAAAGGTGGTTTAACTTATAATTTCTCTTAAACAATTGGATATTTTTCTATGTGATGCATGCTTAATTTTCTTGGTCAATTGTTGAGATTAGAAGTTCTTTTTATTGTTGTTGTTACAAATTCATATTGTTGTATTGTTGCAAATTTGTACCAGCCATAGAAAATTTCATTGTCTAGTTTCTTCGTGGAGTATTTAGTGCATGCTTGGACTTGGAAATAATCATTTATTTGCTATAAATTTTTATTGTTTTTGGAAGGTACTGAAATAACTTAATACTCCTTCTATTTCCTTGACCTAGAATTTTCTTTAGGTGATCAAGAGAGTGGGCAATAGGATTGGATACAAAACTTGCTACTTTAATACCTTGAGGTCACCGGGGAAGCCTCCCATGTGGTGGACCTCCTCCATCACGAAAACGAGGTAATTTATTACTAAGGTGACAGAGGTAGGATTTTCTATAGTTGTGCAGATTTGGGGGACATGTGTTGGGCTTTGCCAAGTACAAATCCCGCGATAACCTATGGAACTCAAGGATGTAGCACACCCTCCAAAAAGGATCCGATAAATGAGACAATATGAACCCTTGATATGTTAAGAAACCCATAACCAATATCCTTTCTGAATCCACCTCATACTCATTACATGGTCTAGATAGGGTCTTCTTGGGAACATTCCTTGACTTGGGGATTGTCTTACCCATAGGGCACCATGACACCCCTCCCATACATAGTGTCATTAATGTGTTGTCATTGGTTTCAAACAATATAACAGTATGCAGAGTTCATGTCAAAGAAATTAATGCAGTATGACAGTACACAGAGATTAAAAATATCAGGAGGGTTAGTGACTGAAGATCAGTAGCTCAGAAGAGATGATGCACATGAAACTTAGAAGGGAAAGTGCCAGATCAAAAGCAGGGATGGAGAATTAAACAATGTGTTATTCCCGATCCCACAATTAGTCTAGACTGTCAAATTACAAGAGAAGGATCGTTGGAGGACTAGTCAATGATTAGATCAAATCAGGACCGTTGGATATGCAAGTGCCAGATCAATGGCAGGGATTGACTGTGGAGAGCGAAGGGAGAATTAAACTATACGTTATTTCCAATCCCACAATTATTCTAGATCGTCATATCTCATCGATTCAAATATCAACGACTGTGGTTGACTCACCAATAATCACACAACTTCAATTTCGGAGTTTGGGAAATGAATTAAACCACTCGCAAGTTATGGTTCCGCAATCCACATCGACCATTGGATCAATTTAAGTGGAAGGATAGGATAAGTAAATATGAATACCATCTGATACGAAGTCTCGAAGTAAATGAGGACCGTCCGATCTATTCAGAGAGTGCCAAGCTAGCAGTGGTCAACTTCAACGTTGACCACTTCAGGAGAAAAAGGGTTGAGAACAAGTAATATCACCCAAAGGCCAAAGTACTGAAGAAAATGTGAACCATCTGATATGAAGAACACTTCGGGAGATATCAGGACCGTCAGATCATGTTTAATGGAAAGATAGAGTAAGCCACAAATGTCTTCAAATAAATGTAAGTCATATGATCTAAGGAAACACTTCAGAAGATATCCTAACCGTCATATCGAGGAAATTAGAAGGATAGGATAAGGAAGGCTAAAGGCCCAAAATCCTGAATAGCCGAATTCCCGACAGTCGTTGGATCGTGTTAAGACTTTTTGGGTTAAAGAATGACCATTGGATGAAGTCAAGCTACGCGAGCTTTACACTTCGGGGAATATCACTTCGGGAGAACTGGGAAGTGGAGGAACTGAATTACCCGAATTCTCGAAGGCCGAAGTTCTGAATTCACGAGGATAAGACACATATCACTCACATTGAGAGCCCATGTCATCAATAGTGATGTCAACAAGTTACATCACTCTGGGAATTTTTACTTTGGAGTTTCACCACCAGTGGATGACCTAAGTCCTGAAGTGGACATGAGTCATTTGATTTGAAGAACACTTCGGGAGAATTCTCAACCATTGAAGATTATTGACACACGTCTTTTATTCGGGAGATTTTTAAAGAGGTTAAAAGTCGCGAAATATGAAGTCCCGAAGTACCGACAGTTGTCCATCTTATCGGGAGATTAAAATGTGACCATTGATTTTGATAATTGATCAACAATTCGCTTGGCCTAGATCCTGGTCACCACCTGTGGTGATATGGAATAAGAAAAATAAAGGTAAAAGATAATACATCGCTTAAGTTGATAAGCCTGTGGTTTTGCGTTATCGGTCATATAAAAATGGTTTGAAGGAAGCGCGTCTGCAGAACTCGGTTTCTACAATATTTGCAGAGTTATGGAACTAATTTAAATGAAATTGATCCATACCTGTGATCGATTAATGAAAAGCATTTTCATTAAATTGAAAAGGATTCTCGATAATATTTGGATAAATAAAAACAAACGAGATTATTGTTAAGTGAAGGGGTGTGATGTTCCAAACAAAGGGACATAATATTTCATAAGCTCACAATAGTTGGAAGAATATATAAACAAGAAAGAGTGATGAGAAGAGTGTGTCTTTGTAGTCCATTGAAGAAGATCAAAATAGAAGCAGAGTCCAAGATGAAGAACTATTAGTTCTAAGGTGCATGCCAATGTCTTATTGAAGATAAAGAACAAAAGGTGACAGAGTAGTTATGCAATCCAATTTATGATACATAAGTTTTCCAGATTCAGAAATTAAGGGTGGTTGGGTGGTGCAAGGGCAGGTTGGAGATTGCAAGGGAGTAGGTGATTCCTTGTCAGTTGTATTTGACTAAATAGGGGGTTGTAACCTCCTACCAGTTAGTGTTGGTGAACAAGGGGAGCAGGTGCTTCCTTGTCAGTTGTAGCTGACTAAATAGGGGGTCGAAACCTCCTACCAGTTGGTGCTGGTGAACAAGGGTGTGGGTGCATCCTAATCAGGTTGTGTTGATCTAAAAGGAAGAACCTATTCCTTCTATGTAACTTGTAAAAACATAATTTTGCATTTAATAGAAATTTTTTTGTGGTTTTCCCAATTGGGCTCCACGATAAATATTTTGTTAAATTATTGATTGCATTAATAGAAGAAAAAATGATAAAATTATTCTGTCACTGGTTCACCCCCCCCTCTCAGTAACAAGGTCTAGTCCTTCCATTGGTATCAGAGAAGGTCTCTTCACTAAGGGTTTAAATCACTTGAAGAGAAATATATATCAGGATGGATCAACAGTTGAAGATGTCATAAAAAATCCCCCTATTTGATGGTGAAGACTATGTTTTCTGGAGTGTTAGAATGAAAATCTATTTGATGTCCATTGGATTGGAAGTATGGACATTAGTTGAAAAAGGATATGATGTTCCAAAATTCACTCCCACAGAAGCAGAAGACAAGAAGAAATTTTAGGAACATGCAAAGGCTTTAAACACACTATAGGTTGGACTGAGTAAGAAGATCCTTGCTAAAGTACTAAACTGCCAAAATGCAAAACAACTCTGGGATAAATTGGAAACTATATATGCAATAGATTCCAAGGTAAAGAGGGCCAAACTTCAGACTCTCAAAGCACAATATGAAGGTATTAAAATGAATGATGAAGAAAATATCTCAGAGTACTTCAAAAGAGTTGATAATATTATTAATGTAATCAAAGGTTTGGGAGTAGAAGTGTCAGACAATGAGCTAGTTGAAAAAATACTAAGAACACTACCTATGCTATACAATCCTAAAGTGTCCACTCTTGAATATCGAGAGAATATAGATAAAATCACCATGGATGAATTGTCTGGAATCAGCCTATGAGTTAATATTAGGTCATGAAAACCTCCCACAAGGAGAGGCAGCCTTCAAGGTGCTCAAGAAAACAAAAGATCAGAAGCAAAAACCTCAATCCAACCATCATGAAGAATCTGATGTAGAAGAAGCCAATTTTTAAAAAACTTCATAAAGAATCAAGGAAGTACAAAGACAAGCTTCATTTCAAATGTTTTAATTGTGGCAAGGTTGGCCACTTTGCTTCTAGGTGTCCCTATCCTAAGGAGGACCTTGAAGATGAAGAAGACAAAAATAAACAATACAAGAAGGAAAAACTCAACTACAAGAAAAAGTTTTTTAGTTGAACAAAAGGAAAAAAATGAACAGAAAGAAAAAGAGATGGAGAAACACATGAGAAACCTAAAAAAACAAATCCTAGAAGCAAATAGGATGGGAGAAAGTCTTGAAAAGTCTCTTAAAGAGAAACAACATCCATTGAACATAAATGTAAAACAACCAAAATTGTCATTTTTCTATTAATGGTGGAATGCCAATTTACAATGGTGGAGTTTGAGCTACAACTGAGTCTCGACTCTTTGTATCTCTCCTTACAACCCAACTTGTCTAACAGCTCACTACCTAACTTCCTAACCTATTGCGGTCTAACCTCTACTTTTCTTACAATACAAAGATTTATACCAGAGGGGATCTATGAGCTTCCCTCAAAAGCTAACTAATGGTGTCAAATCACCATCCCAAATGCTTATCGAAAGGCCAAATTACAAGGATGGAAATTCTGCTCAAAATCAGATGCAGATCCATTTTGTCGTCAGCCTATTAATGGCGACCTTATCTCCAGCTTGTGTGAAAGAACGAATTGGATCTTCTAGCTTGTCTTCAATTAATGCCTGGATCACGCCTTGGATTCTCGAGGAAAAAATGAGAGGGTGGTGCCTCTCCATCCTTGAATGTGCACCACGAGTATTGATTAGCTGGCATGTTCTTGAGATGGAGCGATGCTCCTGCATCATACTCCAAAGAGGAAAAAATAATGAGCTCCTGTTCACGAGCTCTCCAACGTGGCTGAAATCCATCGGGATCCCAAATTTTCTCCTGGAGTTGTCTCTCATCTCCTCTACTTCGTTGCTCTTGTTCCTGCATCTTTCCCACTGTTCGTGCAAGTTTCTTCTCGCCCAACTTCCTCTTGCTGACTGATTCCTTTTCCGACTCTGACATCAACTTCCTTATCTCCTCAATCACCCTGTCCAACTACTCCATTGGTTGGTTCTTCTGTTGCAGACTAACTCACTGCACTCACTTTTTGTCAGTGGGAAAATCACATTGATTTCCGAAGACATCTTATTCCTGTGTGGCCTTATCTTTACACTCTGTTGCATCTTCTACTTCTGCAGTCTCCATACCGAATTGTCGTTCAGTTGCTTCCCCTCAAAAATTGATCCCTATCAGTTTTTCGGTTGGTTTTGTTCCAGCTGCTTCTCATGCTGGTGTATTCCTTCATCTACTTCCAACTTAACCTGTTGGATGTACATGCCTTGGAATTTCACTCTCCTCTCAATAGCTTCATATTCTTCACACAGACCAAAAAATTCTATGTTGCTTGTTTCCTCTTCTGCTGCAGATCCCAGTGCTGTAGTCATCCCCTGTTCAACTTCCTGGATGAAAACGTCAAGCAGTCCTACTGAAGGATCTTCTTCTTCTATCGATACAAACATCAATATATGTTCCCTCTCCCCCTTTATAGTCTCTGCTTGTTGTCTCCATGCCACATATGCAAAAAATGTGCTAGCCTCTTCTCAGCCACTTGGTAGGAATATCTTGACTCCCCCGATGATCAGAACATCCCTCTAACCCTTCTCCTTTGTTGTAATGAAATTTTCTAACTTGTCATCATATTCATTCACGCAGCTCAGAGTTCTGCGTGAATCTCCCTCTAAATGAGGATTTTCTCCTGCCTCCTCTTCATCTGACAATGAACTCCCAACTGAGCTCTCCTCTTCTCCCTTTCCCACCTGGAAATCTGGGATGTCTTCTTTGCCCACTTGGCAGTTTACGAGATCCACTGATCCCTTCTCATTGCCCACCTGGCAATCTATAAGACTCTTTCCAGATCTCTTTCCATTATGACCGAGGTTTTTAACATGCCTCCACCACCTCTTTAACATATGTTGGTGCCTCCTGGCAAACAACTTATGAACAAGCCATCTGGCTGTCCTCTTCAAAGGCCATTTGTACCTCCAATGTACCTTTGACTCCTGTTGCATTTTGAATGCAAGATTCTCCATCTATGCTCGAATTTCACTGAGCTCCTTTTCCATCTCTTCTTTTCTTTTCTGCAAGTGGACTTCTCCTTGTTCGCATTCATGACCTTCGACGGACATATTGCTCTGCCTATAGCCTACTTGGCTGCTTACCATTCGTTGCACACCTCGCAACAATTCCAACAGAGCATCACTGCCTGTTCCCTAGCTTACAGAAGACTATTCCACACCAACTCCTTTATCTCTTTCTCTTTGTTGAGAGAAATCAAGCTCTGATCTCCGTTCGCCCACACTCTCCAGACGAAATCAAGCTTTGATCTCCTTTCACCCACAATCTGCAGACAAAATCAAGCTATGATCTCTTTTCACCCACACTCTGCAGATGAAATCAAGCTCTGATACCACTCATGGTGACAACCCCCTTCCCTCCTTTTGGCTGGCATGACCTCCCTATCTAGGATCGATCAAGACGTTGAGTCGAATGGCTCGTCAGGCTCTCGATGGGACCGATTTGACTTGACACAGATCCTTTTTTCTTCCTCGACACCTGCTATTTGGCACCTGCGGACCCTCTCTCTAGTGCTTTTAATTATTGCGCCAACGACCTTAGCTCTCGATGCTAAGTTCCTCCCTTGATGTGACCATGGGCTGCAACTACGGGCCAAATCCCTTCGTGACCCCCCACTTCAGGACTTTCATGAGCTGCTTTCCTCCTTTTCCCTATTTCTGAATCGACGAATTCTTTGAGACCAGATCTACGGTCCACATTCTCCTCATGATCAACAGTTGTGATCGAATCGTGAAATCATACTTCACGAGTCCTCACTTCTCTGGACTCTGCTTTCTCTGATCACGAATCAACAATGCGCTAATCCCTTGCCATGCATCCTTCCAGATCCAACGACCTGGGCTTGAAATCACTCTTCGTGACTTCGCGAAGATCCTAGGCTTTCTCTCGACAAACCTTCTGAAGCTCCTCCTCTCGAACTTATCGAGATTCTACCACCTGTCTTCTCCTCGACGATGGATGACTTCTCCGTCTTCAGGACTTCGGCAAGTCCTCGACCTCTTTTCACACTGAGCACAAATTCCCCTTTCGAGACTTAGGCTGTTCTCGAAGGCTTTCTGCAGTCCTTGTAGAAATCTGTGCAACTCTCCTGCGACTTTTCTCGGCTTGAAAACCTTCCAGGTTTCAATTTCCTCTGTGAGTTACGCGTGCCCTCCTGGTAGTTTCTCGCCCTTCCTCCTCAGCTTATAAGGTGAAATATCGACACCTCAGACACACTCCTTATGCTTGGATCAGTTCTTCGAAAACTTCTCCCTTGGACTTATGGAAAGGTTTAAGGCATCTCCTTTCCTTTGTCGTTGCACTCCTTACAAAACCTTCCTTCACCAACATATTCAGCAATTCTAGGATTCTTCAACACCTCTAGCCGTGCTGCTCCTATGGATGCTCACACAATCTCGATGCCCTCCTGTCAGAGTATTCCAGAGTGTTCAATAACTCTGAAGTATGTCGCTGTCCACACAGTATTTATTTTCAAGGGACTTGACCGCCTTGAAATTTCTCCCCGAGTCTATAAATTAATCTAGTGTGCCCTCCTGGAAACTTCTCTTCTGACTCCACTGAGTTCAGACATGCACTCCTTGCATTGGATTACAGAGTCTCCCCTATCTGTCGCGCACTCCTTGCACTTAGCCTAGAGAACCCGACTTAACTTAACACACTCACGGATATAAAACTATATCTCTGTCCCTGCAGAATATTTCTAACATCCATCTACAATTCATAAGCATGCAAATGACATTCATAACACAACATCCATTGAACATAAATGTAAAACAGGAAAAAATTTCATTTTTCTATTAATGGTGGAATGCCAATTTACAATAGTGGAGTCTGAGCTACAACTGAGTCTCGACTCTCTGTATCTCTCCTTACAACTCATCTTGTCTAACAGTTCACTACCTAACTACCTAACCTATTGTGGTCTAACCTCTACTTTTCTTACAATACAAATTTTTATACCAGAGGGTCTCTACGAGCTTCCCTCACAAGCTAACTAATGGTGTCAAATCACCATCCCAAATTCTTATCGAAAGGACAAATTACAATGATGGCAATTCTACTCCAAATTGGATGCGGATCCATTTTTTCATCAACCTATTAATGGTGGCCTTATCTCCATCTTGTGTGAAAGCACGATTTGGATCTTCCAGCTTGTCTTCAATTAATGCCTGGATCATGCCTTGGATTCTCGAGGAAAAAATGAGAGGGTGGCGCCTCTCCTTCCTTGAATGCACACCACGTGTATTGATTAGTTGGTGTGTGCTTGAGATGGAGCGATGCTCCTGCATCATAATAATATATCGATCATATCTCATATGAAGAAAAATAACATGGCTTGCCCAATAGGGCTACCATGACACCCCTCCCATACCTAAATTTGGAAAATTTTATAAGGTCTTTGAGAATTTGTTTAATTTGAAAAGGGGGGATTTGATTCACTTGTTTGGGTGGTTATTTTATTAAACGTGACTTTGATCAGAATGAAATGAATACATATTATTAATAGGTGCTTAACACAAAATAACAGAGATACAATAAAACTAGTTTTCTATTCAATAACAAAATAAGCTGGAACTGTAAAATGTAGCGGAAACAAGCTTGCTGGAATGGTGGCGGCTTATCTTTGAGAATAGATGGGACGAAAACACGCATTCACAAGAAGAAGGTTACAATGAGGCTCTGAAGGCCTTTTTAAATAAGCAAGAATTCCCAAAACCCTAGACATCCAAAAACCTAACCCTGGGAGATGAAGCGCCAAAAGTCATGTGCATGAATGATTTTAAGGATGGAAATTTATTTTAAAATGTAGAAACCTTAGCGAATCTTACTAATCCTTCATATGTCAACTATAAATGTTTGGCGATATTTTTTTAAAAATATTCAAATTTCTAAGTATTTTATATAGTTTTTATAAAATTTTGGCGATTTTAAGGTAAAATAATTTTATCCTATAGAATTTGCGCAAATCATTTTTAAAATAGCGAATTTCATTTTTGGAAAAAACATGGAAAATTAGCCCATGAGCGAAATCTAGCCCCTAAAATCATCAATGGTCATGTGGGCCCCATTTGGGTAAGTTAGTACATCAACTTCCCGGGGTCGTAACTTTTGCATACGATCTTTGTTTTAGGCGTGTGATAGCCCGTTAAAAAGGTATCATTGAGGAGATTCATTTTGGTGGCTCAATCATGCCTCTATATATCATTGACGAGCTTGATCCTAGAAAAACTTCATTTAGGTCCTCAAAATGGCCCCGGAAGTTAAAACTGTTAAAAATAGTAAATTGCCAAAATTGTCAGAAAACTATTTTGAGCCAGTTGGAAAAGGTGGGTGGCCATCGATATCCATATGGATCAATTCTCCCTCCTTAGGAAGAAATGGTCTCCATTGCATTCAGGTCCCCCATCAGATGAGGAAATTTCTACTGAATTTGGCCCCGAGTGAGCCACTTGCCTTGGTGCAGGAGCTGCCATGCTTTGACGACTCAATAAGGTTGGATCCTTTGTTGTCAAGTGCCCTTGATCTGTCTGTCCACAATCTGATCATTGGATGCCTGTTGTATGCAATCAGGGTTGAGCTCTGTTGGTGTCAGTTGTTCTGCTACTTCTGAGGTGTCCAATAATGGTGGGAAATAAGGGCGAAGGAGATCCACGTTGAACACTGGGTGCAGGCCAAGGAAAGGAGGAATGTTGAGCTCAAAAGCATTATGCCCCACAGCCTTGGTGATAGTGTACGTACCATAACGGAGTGGGCAAAGCTTCTGATGGGGTCCTGTAAGGCGTTCTTTCTGCAAGTGCAACCAAACTTTGTCACCCACCTGAAACTTATGCATAACCCAATGTTGATCATGGCATTGTTTGTACTTGTCATTGGACTTCTGTAGGATATCCTGAACCTATTGGTGGATGTGCTGGATCCTCTTAATTAACCGGGTGGCTTTGTCAGCTTCAGTTGGAGCAGGAGATGAGTCTGTCGAGGTGACCGCAAGGGGAAGTGAAACATCTATGGGACCTAATGGTTGGAATCCCAACCCCACTTGAAAGGAGTTGTGGCCAATTGAGACATGCAGGGCTCGGTTGTAGCTATGTTGGACATAGGGAAGGCTCTCATCCCATGTGAGAGGGTGCTTTGAATTATACATGCGAAGGATATGAACAATCATTTGATTTACAACCTCAGTTTGGCCATCTTTCTGGGGGTGGAAGGGCGTGGATTTGGTGAGCTTGGTGTCCAGCAGTGACCAGAGGCTCAACCAGAATGTCCTGAGAAATCGACTATCTAGATTTGAGATAATGGTTTGTGGGATTCCAAAATGTACCCTGGATCATTCAAAGAAGATCTTGGCAGTGGCCTCTGCTGTGATGCTCTTCTTGTAGGCAACCATAATCGCCATCTTAAAAAGTGATCAAAAACCACAAAAACACAGTCATTTCTCCGCTTGGTGGACGGGAGGCCCAACATGTAGTCCATTGAGATGGATTCTCATGGCCTGTCAGGAGTAGGAAGAGGGGTGTACATGCCCTGTTTCTTAGTGGTTGGTTTGGAAATAACGTAGGCAGTGCAGGACCTGATATACTTTCCAACCTCCTGTCGAAGTTTCAGCCAGTAGAAATGTTTCTGTAGCATCACCACTATATTTTCGACACCGAAGTGTCTTGCCACCTGACTGTAGTGGGATTCCCAGATCATCTTCGCTCGCTCACTTGATGGAACAAAGATATGGCTCAGACAACACAACAATGCATCCTAAAGATGGAAATTATCGACAACTTCATTTACACCCAACATTTGGTAGGTGGTGGAAAAGTCAGGGTCTGTCTCATAGAGTTGGGGCCATCCAGATGTCTCATGGCCACAAGAGTCTAGCACCATGGTGAGTGCCGTGACTGGTGGTCTGCTGAGGTAATCAATGACGTGATTGGTGCTTCTTGTTTTATACTTGATGTTGAGGTGGAATTGTTGCAATTATGTGG
Source organism: Picea engelmannii (assembly GCA_009831015.1). Classification (NCBI taxonomy): domain Eukaryota; kingdom Viridiplantae; phylum Streptophyta; class Pinopsida; order Pinales; family Pinaceae; genus Picea; species Picea engelmannii. Next base: position 272,087 of record ML800967.1, on the reverse strand, counting down.
ACCACATTTGATGGTGGTCATTCTACAATTTTCCCTGTGTCTGCATGAACTGTAGTGGCTTATGACCAGTGTGGATGACTGTCTCCTTCCCAAGAATGTAATGTCTCCACTGGCGGCATGCTTGCACAATGGAGTACATTTATTTATCGTAAGTAGGGTACTTACGGATAGTATCTGACAATGTCTCACTATGATAGGCCACGGGGTGGCCATGCTGAGTGAGAATGATGCCCATAGCATAGTTTGAACCATCTGTCTCGATCTCAAAGGGATGTTGCAGATCTAGTAGTGAAAGTACTGGGGTTGAGCACAAGCATTGCTTCAAATTATAGAATGCTTGTTGTTGGGACCGGCCCCATGCAAATTTTGCCTTACCACCACCCCTGTTTATTTCGCTGAGGGCCCATGCAATATGGGAGAAACCCAACACAAACCTGAGGTAGAAATTGGCAAGGCCCAATAAGCTCTGAAGCTCAGTGAGTGTTTTTTGGGCTGGCCAGTCATGGATGACTTGGATCTTGGCTGGATCCACATGTACACCATGCTAATCAATGATGTATCCCAGGTAATGGACCCTGTCCATGCCGAAGGAGCATTTTTCCAATTTGGCGTATAGCTTGTGCTGCCGCAGGGTGTGCAGAACCTGTTGAATATGCTACAAGTGTTCGGCCCAAGTTTTGCTGTAAATTAGAATGTCATCTAGATACACCACTACAAAAGTATTTGTGAATGGTCACAGGATATCATCCATCATCCTCATGAAAGTGGCTGGAGCATTTGTCAAACCAAAGGGCATGACCAACCATTCAAAAAGGCCTTCCTTTGACTTGAAGGCGATCTTCCATACATCTGTCTATTCTATCGGGACCTGGTGGTAGCCAGACTTCAGATCAATCTTACTGAAGTATTTGGCCCCCGTGAGATGATCAAAGAGGTCATCAATTTGGGGAATCAGAACTGGTTTCTAATTGTGATTTTATTCAGATCCTGGTAATCAATACAGAGTCGCTAGGTTCCATCTTTCTTCTGTACCAGCACGATTGGGCTCCCACAAGGTGATGAGCTGGGGCAGATATGCCCCTTGTGGAGTAGTTCTTGGATCTGTCGCTTGATCTCCTCATTCTCTAACAAAGAGCGATGATAAACTGGCCCATTGGGAAGCGATGCGTCGGGGGTCAGATCGATGGGGTCCTTCACCTGGCAGTGCAGAGGTACCCCTGTATGTGAGGATGAGATATCCAATTATTCTTCCATGACCTTATCTACTTGCATCTGCTGTGTGGAGAGGTCGGCCTCAGAGACCCTAGATGTGGCTATGATCTTTCTCTTATTCTAAGAGAGAATCACGAAGAAGACAAGCTTCCCCATCTGAGATATGACCTTCCTGCATTTCTTAGCAGAGATCAAGGAAATAGCACTAGGTGGGACTGCCTCGGGTATCCTGTACAATTTCCTGTTCAAAGTAATAATAACACTATGAGGCCTAGACTAAAATACAACATGACGTTTCCATAAATAAGGTTGGCCCAAAAGAACATCACAAACTTCGAGAGGATCAACATCACAAAATACCTCATCTTTGAAGGGCTTGATGTCGTACGACAATTGACACTGTTGGCTGACGTGGAGATCGCTTCCTTGGTGGAGCCATCCAATGGTGTAGGGTTGTGGGTGCAGTGTTTTTGGCAGGGCCAACCACTTGACGACCTCTGTTGAGATGAGGTTCTTCTGGCTACTGCTATCAACAATGAAGTGCAGCGGGGTGCCTTTTACCCACATCTACGAATGGAAGAGGCACTCTCCTTCTTCTGGCTCAATTGTTTCACCAGGATGGAGCTTGGTGGTAGCAATGGTGGCATTGGGTTCCATATCAATGATTCATCTTCCCCTTTTTGGTTCTGGCTCGGAGTCAGAATATGCATATGATTCAGAGGCTTTCACTTCAGCCACCAGTGACTGCTTTGAGCGACAGTCAACAGTGTTATGCCAAGGGCTCTTATGGAAGTCGCACCACTTCCGGGTATCTTTCTTTGTCTTTCAGGTGTCCTTCTTTGCTTGCGGTTTGGACTAGTTGTCCTGATACTACCCATATTTTCTCTGTCCTTTGTTCGGTGCGTTGGGGCCGCCCTTTCCTTGCTTTTGTTGTGAGGGGTTCCCAGGCCCAAATTGTCGCGTCTTTTGTTTGAGCTTCTACTCGATTTTGACAGCATATCGGTAGGCCACGCCCAAGGATGAGATGTCCAAAAATTCCATTTTGGTCTGGATGTATCTATGTAAAGCACCATGATACTTGAGCACTAGATGTCGCTCTAAATATTTGATACCCAACTTGGTGGGTAAGGTATGGAAGATATTTGTGAAATCTAGCACTGCTTGGTATCTTTCTTGCCGCAGTGTAGTCCATTTGTTATACAGGTTGTCATAACTTCCGACAGGGTAGTATTGTTCCTTAATAGCATCCCTGAAGGATTCCCATGTGGTAGTGACTGAAAATAATGAGGTTTCCTCTATTTCCTTTTTCTCACAGAAAGTTTCCCACCAATCTTTGACATGGGGAACGACTTTGAGGAGCGCAAAAGTAATCTTTTCTCTATTCGAAAAGTTATGGACAGAAAAATACCCTTCTAGTAGATTCAACCACTTGTCTACAAAATCTACGTCTATCTGACCTTCAAATATAGGAATATCAAAGTTTAATTGTACCTTGAAGGGGGCGGCGCCTCCATTTGAAGAAGATGCGTTGCTTGTTGGTAGCCGCCGAAGGATTTGCGCGAAACGATCAATCATCTCGTTCCTCTGTTGTGTGAGGGATTCCTCAATCAACAGTTTGAAAGGATCTCATGTCTTGTCATCTTTCTTTTCTCCTGCCATGGGAGGTCTCTTGGGCATACGATAGCTTCTGTCCTTAAGAGAAACAAGCTCGAGACCCAAATCTTTGTACTCCGACCTCGTTGGGGACATGCATTAAGACGACAAGGAGAAGACCGCTCTGATACCACTGATCAAGATTTTATGAGCATAATGAAATGAATATAGATTATTAATAGGTGCTTAACACAAAATAACAGAGATACAGTAAAACTGGTTTTCTATTCAATAACGAAATAAGCTGAAATTGTAAAATGCAGCGGAAACAAGCTTGCTGGAATGGTGGCGGCTTATCTCTGAGAAGAGATGTCACGACAACGTGCATTCGCAAGAAGAAGGTTAAAATGAGGCTTTGAAGGCCTTTTTACAATAAGAAATAATTCCAAAAACCCTAGACATCCAAAAACCTAACCCTAGGAGATGAAGCGCCAAAAGTCATGTGGGCCTTGTTTGGGTAAGTTAGTACAACAACTTCTCGGGGTCGTAACTTTTGCATACGATCTCCGTTTTAGGCATGTGATAGCCCATTGGAAAGGTATCATCGAGGAGATCCATTTTGGGGGATCAATCATGCCTTAACATATCATTTATGATCTCTATCCTAAAAAACCTTCATTTAGGCCCTCAAAATGGCCCTGGAAGTTAAAACTGCTAAAAATAGTAAATTGCCAAAATTGTCAGAAAACTGTTTTGAGCTGGTTGGAAAAGGTGGGTGGGCACCGATATCCATCTAGATAAGACTTACTTGGAATGATTCATATGACTTGTGGACACTTGGAGGGCATACTTTTTTGTCTTTGCATGACCTTTCCCAATGGAGGACAATGGACCACACATGACGTCAACTTCTATGCTTGGATGTGGCCTTTGGAGGCCACGTCACCCTTCAACTAGGGTTTTATGTCATGCTATCTTGGTGAAGTAAGTGAAATTTCTGAAATTTTATCTTTGTGCTATCAATGCTTCATGGTAATTTCTCTTTTTCATGCTAGACATCTTGTTTGGTGAAACCCTAAGAGAGGAGCATAAGTGCTTCCTCCTCTCAAAAGGTTATTCTTGTCGAAAATTTGGTGAAATATCCTTTCTAGGGTTAACATCCTAAATCCCTAAAGTGGAATGATTAAAGTAATAGAGCTTTAGGATTTTATCCCTAGACACTTGATTCCTTGACCTAGTTGAAGTATTAAGAAGGGAGAAAGGGTTTCTAGAGCCCAAAAGATCTTGCACTCTAAAAATCATTCTCTTTAAGCCTTAAACCCTAAGTCCCTAATGTGTTATCACCTTAGAGTTTAATTCCTACCTCTTATTCTTTTTTGTCTCAATATTCAAGCATTGTTGTAATTTTGTTGTAAAGACTCCATAGCCCTCAAAGGCACTCATATTACATCTCTCTTGTGGTTAAATTGATCAACAAACACTCGATTTCAATTCTCTCAAGATCTCTACTAACTTTTCTAATACTAACACTCATTAATTTGCTAGTAAACTTGTTGTTGTTGTAAAATTTTTCCACAACCATCTTAATACACTCTAATTTGTTGCATATACTCTTGTAAAGGTGGTTTAACTTACCCATAATTTCTCTTAAACAATTGGATATTGTTCTATGTGATGCATGCTTAATTTTCTTGGTCAATTGTTGAGATTATAAGTTCTTTTTATTGTTGTTGTTACAAATTCATATTGTTGTTATAATATTGTTGTATTGTTGCAAATTTGTACCAGCCATAGCAAATTTCATTGTCTAGTTTCTTTGATGAGTAATTAGTGCATGCTTGGACTTGGAAATAATCATTTATTTTCTATAAATTTTTATTGTTTTGGGAAGGTACTCAAATAACTTAATACTCCTTATATTTCCTTGACCTAGAATTTTCTTTAGGTGATCAAGAGAGTGGGTAGTAGGATTGGCTACAAAACTTGCTACTTTAATCCCTTGAGTTCATCAGGGAAGCCTCCCATGTGGTGGACCTCTTCCATCACTAAAATGAGGTAATTTATTACTAAGGTGACAGTGGTAGGATTTTCTATAGTTGCATAGATTTGGGGGACATGTGTTGGGCTTTGCACAAGTACAAATCCCGCGATAACCTATGGAACTCAAGGATGTAGCACACCCTCCAAAAAGGATCCCATAAATGAGACAATATTAACCCTTGATATGTTAAGAAACCCATGCCCAAGATCCTTTATGAATCCACCTCATACTCATTACATGGTCTAGATAGGGTCTTCTTGGGAAACATTCCTTAACTTGGGGATTTGCCTACCCATAGGGCACCATGACACCCCTCTCATACCTAAATTTGGAAAATTTTATAAGGTCTTTGAGCATTTGTTTAATTTGAAAAGGGGGCATTTGATGCACTTGTTTGGGTGGTTATTTTATTAAATGTGACTTACTTGGCATGGTTCATATGACTTGTGTACACTTGGATGACATACTTATTTGTCTTTGCAAGAAATTTCCCAATGGAGGATGATAGACTACACATGACATCACCTTATATGCTTGGACATGGCCTTTGGAGGCCTAGCACGTCACCCTTCATCCATTTACCACATCTTGGAGGATAGGGTTTGATGGATGATGGGTTCCAGAGGTGGTTTGACAGGAGGAGACACATGGCATGGCACTTTGGCACATGAGAGCATGACATATGGATTTTGGAGGCCCAACGTTCTCTTATTGAGGTTTGACATCTCATTTTTTAGCCCTATGTCACCCTCCTAGGGCATGATGTCACCCTTTTAGATTTTTACTTTATGTAATTTTCATTTTTGTAAATTGTAAAGGAAAATGAAGGGGGTCGACCCTCTTTTAATTTGTTGTTGACATTTTTAAGTGGAAAAATTGGTTTAGATGGCCTCATATAAATAGAGAACCATCTCATTTCATTTCTAATCATTGATCACTCACCATTTGTGAGAAAATTTCTAAAAGTTTCTTTGTATCTTGGGTTATTGCTCTCTTCTACTAATGTGACCTGTCTGGAGGATAAATTTGTGGATGAATTTCCTGTTTTTTGGATGGAATTTCTGAAATTAGGGTTTTATCTCATGCTATCTTGGTGAAGTAAGTGAAATTTATGAAATTTTGAATATTGGACATGGTGTCATTAATGTGTTGTCATTGATTTCAAACAGTATAACCGTATGCATAGTTCATGTCAAAGAAATATATGTAGTATGAAAGTACCCAGAGATTAGGAGGGCTAGTGACTGAAGATCAGAAGCTCAGAAGAGATGATGCACATGAAAATCGGAAGGGAAAGCGCCCAATCAAAAGCAGGGATGGATTTCAGAGAGCAAAAGGAGAATTAAACAACGTGTTATTCCCAATCTCGCAATTAGTCTAGATCGTCAGATTACAAGAGCAGGATCGTTGGAGGAATATTCAACAATCAGATGAAATCAGGACCGTTGGATATGCAAGCGCCGGATCAATGACATTGATCGATTGTGGAGCGTGAAGGGAGAATTAAACTATATGTTATTTCCAATCCTGCAATTATTCTAGATCGTCAGATCTCATCGATTCAAATATCAACGATTGTGGTTGACTCACCAACGATCGCACAACTTCAATTGCGGAGTTTGGGAAATGAATTAAACCACTCGCAAGTTATGGTTCCACAATCCACATCGACCGTTGGATCAATTTAAGTGAAAGGATAGGAAAAGTAAAGATGAAGATCGTCTGATACGAAGTCCTGAAGTAAATGAGGATCGTATGTTCTATTCAAAGCGCGCCAAGTTAGCAGTGGTCAACTTCAGCACTGACCACTTCAGGAGAAAAGGGGTTGAGAACAAGTAATATCACCCGAAGGTCGAAGTACTGAAGAAAATGTGAACCATCCAATATGAAGAACACTTCGGGAGATATCAGGACCGTCAGATCATGTTTATTGGAAAGACAAAGTAAGCCACAAATGTCCTGAAATAAATGTAATTCATATGATCTGAGGAAACACTTCAGAATATATCCTGACCATCAGATTGAAGAAAAGTAGAAGGATAGGATAAGCAAGGATAAAGGCCCGAAATCCTGAATAGCCAAATTCCTGACAGCCATTGGATCGTGTTAAGCCTTTTCGAGTTAAAGAATGACCATTGGATGAAGTCAAGCTACTAGAGGTTTACACTTTGGGGAATCTCACTTCGGGAGAATTGGGAAGTGGAGAAATCGAATTACCTGAAGTCCCAAAGGCCGAAGTTCCTAATTCATGAGGATAAGACACGTATCACTCACATTGAGAGCCCATGTCATCAATAGTGACGTCAACAAGTTACGTCACTCTGGGATTTTTTACTTCGGGAGTTTCAACGCCACTAAATGACCTAAGTCCCAAAGTGGACATGAGTCATCCAATCTGAAGAACACCTCAGGAGAATTATCAATCGTTGAATATTATGGACACATGCATTTTATTGGGGAGATTTTTAAAGAGGTTGGAAGTCGCAAAAGATGAAGTCCTGAAGTACCGATAGTCATCCATCTTATCGGGAGATTAAAACGTGACCGTTGATTTTGATAAGTGATCAAGAACTCGCTTGTTCTAGTGCCTGGTCACTACCTATGGTCATATGGAATAAGAAAAATAAAGGTAAAAGATAATACATCACTTAAGTTGATAAGCCTGTGGTTTTGCGTTGTCGGCCATATGAAAATGGTTTGAAGGAAGCACCTCTTCAGAACTCGGTTTCTGCAATATCTGCAGAGTTATGGAACTAAGTTAAATGAAATTGATCCATACCTGTGATCGATTAATGAAAAGTATTTTCATTAAATTGAAATGGATTCTCGATAATATTTGGATAAAGAAAAAAAATGAGATTATTTTTAAGTGAAGGTGTGTCATGGTCCAAACAAAGGGACACAATGTTTCATAAGATCACACCAGTTGGAAGAATATATAAACAAGAAAGAGTGATAAGAGGAGTGTGTCTTTGTAGTCCATTGAAGAAGATCAAAATAGAAGCAGAGTCCAGGATGAAGAACTATTAGTTATAAGGTGCATGCCAATGTCTTATTGAAGATCAAGAACATAAGGTGACAGAGTAGTTATCCAATCCAGTGTATGATATATAAGTTTTCCAGATTTAGAAATTAAGGGTGGTTGGGTGGTACAAGGGAAGGTTGGAGCTTGCAGGGGAGTAGGTGCTTCCTTGTCAGTTGTATTTGACTAAATAGGGGGTTGTAGCCCCCTACCAGTTAGTACTGGTGAACAAGGGGAGTATGTGCTTCCTTGTCAGTTGTAGTTGACTAAATAGGGGGTCAAAGCCTCCTACCAGTTGGGGCTGGTGAATAAGGGTGTGGGTGCTGATATAAAAGGAAGAACATATTCCTTTTATGTAACTTGTAAAAATAGAATTTTGCAGTTAATAAGAAAGTGTTTGTGGTTTTCCCAATTGGGTTCCATGATACATATTGTGTTAAATTATTGATTTCATTAATAGAAGAAAAAATGATAAAATTATTCTGTCACTGATTCACCCCCCCCTCTCAGTGACAAGGTCTGGTCCTAAAATTGGTATCAGAGCAGGTCTCTTCACTAAGGGTTTAAATCACTTGAAGAGAAATATACATCAGGATGGATTGGTAGTTGAAGATGTCATCAAAAATCCCCCTATTTGATGGTAAAGACTATGTTTTCTGGAGTGTTAGAATGAAAATCTATTTGATGTCCATTGGACTAGAAGTATGGACATTAGTTTAAAAAGGATACGATGTTCCAAAAGTCACTCCCACAGAAGCAGAAGACAAGAATAAATTTTAGGAACATGCAAAGTCTTTAAACACACTACAGGCTGGACTGAGTAAGAAGATCCTTGCTAAATTACTAAACTATCAAAATGGAAAACAACTCTGGGATAAATTGGAAACTGTATATGCAATATATTCCAAGGCAAAGAGGGCAAAAATTCAGACTCTCAAAGCACAATATGAAGGTCTAAAAATGAATGATGAAGAAAATATCTCAGAGTACTTCGAAAGAGTTGATAATATTATTAATGTAATCAAAGGTTTGGGAGTAGAAGTGTCATACAATGAGCTAGTTGAAAAAATACTAAGAACACTACCTATGCTATACAATCATAAAGTGTCCACTCTTGAAGATCGAGAGAATATAGATAAACTCACCATGGATGAATTGTATGGAATCAACCTATGAGTTAATCTTAGGTCATGAAAACCTCCCACAAGGAGAGGCAGACTTCAAGGTGCTCAAGAAAACAAAAAATCGGAAGCAAAAACCTCAATCCAACCATCATGAAGAATCTGATGTAGACGAAGCCAATTTTATTAAAAAACTTCATAAAGGATCAAGGAAGTACAAAGGCAAGCTTCCTTTCAAATGTTTTAATTGTGGCAAGGTTGGCCACTTTGCTTCTAGGTGTCCCTATATTAAGGAGGACCTGGAAGATGAAGAAGACAAAAATAAACAATACAAGAAGGAAAAACCCAACTACAAGAAAAGTTTTGTAGTTGAACAAAAGGAAAAAAATGAACAAAAAGAAAAAGAGATGGAGAAACTCATGAGAAACCTGAAAAACCAAATCCTAGAAGCAAATAGGATGGAAGAAAGTCTTGAAAAGTCTCTTAAAGAGAAACAAATAGCCTATGAAAGAATGGAGGCAGAAATAGTTCACCTAAGAAAAGAACTTGATACAAAAATCATTCAAACAAGATATGAAAATATCTCTAAAATCTTAGATAATATTATTACCACACAAAGGGATTCAAGTAACAAATATGGAGTAGGTTATTCTCAAGAAGAAAACCAAGTTAACTCAAATCTTATGCAATTTCTCTCCTCGGTATATTCAAGAATAAAGATGAAGAAAAGACAAGTAATAATCATAACTCCAGAGGATGTAATGATCCCAAGCCAAATCTTTTCTTGGAATCACTAACTACTACTGATCTATTGATGTGCAGGTATTTATTGAGTTATTAAGTGCATACAAGATTCTTCAACACATGAAGATCACAATGTATTCAAGATGTAGAAGCACAAGCAAAGATCCGACCTTTTTATTATGAGCAATATAAGATCAATACAATAGATGGTCGATCTGGCATAAACCTTAGATGGTCGTACAAGCAATAGATATGAGCTGCTACAAAATGCTCCCGACAATACAAAATAAGCCTCCAAAGGCTGAATATACAATAAAGACTGAATCAAGTAGATCTGAGCCGTACTAATGCTCAACCTCCAAGATGGAAAGTGCCACACTCTGCTAGAATGTTGAAGCCCTCAATAATTCAGCCCTGCTATCAAAAGTGTCCAATCATTCCAAGAAATATGCCAAATGATAGATCGGGCAACTGTAAGGACAACCCAGATGTCCAAATTCCCAAATCCACTCTCAAACCCTGTAGATATGAATTCCTCCACTGAATGGTATGCCCCACTAGATGACTAAAACCCTAGTTGGTTCAACCCTGATGAAGGAGGCCTCCAAATGCTCTGAAACTCTCCAAGAATATAGATCGGGCTATGAGAATCCTGTGGGAGAAGTTTCGGACTTAGATCTCAAGCAGATCTCCCTAGATCTGAGTTTTACTGAATCACAGGACGTCCCCTATGGCTCCAAGACGTCCCAATCTGCAGACAAATGTAGAATGATGATAACCCTCCAGAAAATCACTCAAACGGATGGTCCTGCCCCTGCAAACAAAACCCAACTATTAGAATGGCCCCAGGCCCTCAGGATAAGCTGGATCGAACCTCCCTCTAGATGATGGTGCGCCCTTTCTGGAAACACAAGAACAATACGACCTGCTACCTTCTAAAGCGCTAGATGGAGATGGGTTGAGGCTAGAATGGTGTGGAGGAGTCTTTCATCCCCGAGACCAAGCTGCGGAACAAGGTGAGTGGATATTTCACCACTGAGTTGCTCACAGGGGTTTGTACAACAAAACCCCCAAACTAAATGCTCAAGAGAAATAACAAATGCTAATCCAAAACCAGAATGCCTAATAGGTGCGCCCCAACCTCTTACTTATACTTTTTTCCTTCTAATTCTCTGTTGAGTTAGGTTAACTCCCAGGGTTAATCTTCTATTCTTCTGTTGAGTTATATTTTACCCTTAATCCCTTTTCCTTTCTTAAGTCAACTTAAAAATATAACTTTAGCCTCCTTGACTTCCCCCTTCAGTGTAAGACTATGACCTAGTGGGGGTGCCCAGGCCAGTGAGTCTCCACATCACCTCTCTAAGAGGTGGGGGACATTACAGTCTCCCCTACTTGAAATTGCTTGTCCTCAAGCAATTCCAAACCTGCTTCTCTTACCACGTGTTCCTGCTCCCAAGTGGCATCCTCAATGGGTAAATCCTTCCACCTGACCAGGTACTCCTTGATGCTTCGGTTTTTGAGCCTCTTCTCTCAGACTTCTAGTACCTCCTTCAGAATCAAAACAAGTTGTCCCTCCTCATCCATGGGGGGTAATACCTCAATAGGCCTGATGTGTTGACCGAGGGATTTCTTAAGGCACGAGACATGAAAAACGTTGTGAATTCTGCAACCCTTTGGAAGCTCCAGCTCGTAAGCTACGGTCCCTATCCTCCTGCTAACTCTGTAGGGTCCAAAGAAACGTGTCTGCAGTTTCTCCACTCCACTTCTTTTAATGGAAGCCTGCCTGTATGGTTGCAGCCTCAAGTAGACTAAATCGCCAACCTCAAAAGTCCGGTCAAATCTGTGCTTGTCTGCTTGGACCTTCTGCTGGTTTTGTGCCCTCTGTAGATGATCCTTCAATTCCCTGAGAATGTCTTGGCTCTGTTGCACCCAATCCTGCACCATGGGTGCCCTGCTGTCCCCAAAGGAAATCTCCACAAAGGAAAGGGGATCATAGCTATATAAAGCTATGAAGGGTGTCATGCCTATGGATACATGATGGGTGGTGTTGTAGCAATATTCTCCCAAGTGAAACCATCTAACCCATGCTTTCTGTTGTCCTGCTACGTAATTTCTGAGGTAGCCTTCCACCCATTTGTTGACTATTTCAGTATGACCGTCCGTTTGAGGATGATAACTAGTACTATGAGTCAATGTCGTACCTACTAATCTGAACAACTCTTGCCAAAACGTACTCATGAATCTGTTGTCCCTGTCACTGATAATGGTCTTGGGTAGGTCGTGTAGTCTGAACACCTCTCTGAAAAATAATTCATCCACCTGTGTCGCGCTGAAGTCTGTGGCTATGGAAAAGAAGTGTGCAAACTTTGTCAGTCTGTCCACCACCATGAAAATGCAATCCTTCCCCTGTTCTTTGGGCAAACCGGTGATGAAATCCATGGATATACTTTCCCACTTGTGTTCTGGAATAGGTAGGGGTTGCAACAGTCCTGCAGGGTGCGTGTGCTCATCCTTGTTTTCTTGGCATGTGGTGCACTCTTTGACATGCTTAATCACATCCTCCTTGAGGCCTTTCCATGCAAACCTCTCTCTCACCTGCCTGTACGTCTTACTGATGCCCTGATGTCCTACTACTGGTGAGTTATGACACGCATGCAAGATCTTAGATTTGAGAACTGATCCAGGAACTAAGAAGATTCGACCTTTGTAATAAATGAAGTCCTTTATGATCCTGAAGTTGTTGTCCTGTATTTGTCTGTCCAATAGTTGACAAGCGAACTGATCCTTTTCATATTCCACTATCAAGTCATCCTTCCAGTCAACTGACATACCGGACATGGCAAAAATGGATGGCCTCCTGGATAATGCATCGACTACTGCGTTGTTCTTCCCCTTGACAAATTCAATGTCGAAGTCGTAGGCCTGTATTTTTCTTACCCATTTATGTTGTCTTTCATTCAAATCTTTCTGCTCCAGTAGATATTTAAGACTGTTATGGTCTGATTTGACCACAAACCTTGCGCCTACCAAATATTGCCTGAATTTGGCTAGTGCATGCAAGATAACCAACATTTCTTTGTCGTAAATGTTGTAAAGTAGTTCAGGACCTCCGAGTTTCTGACTTTCATAGGCAATGGGGTGCCTATTCTGCATCAACACGACCCCTATACCTTCCCTCGATGCATCACACTCCAAGGTGAAGGGTATGCCGAAATCTGGGAGAGCTAGAACTGGACAGGTACTCATGACTTCTTTCATTTTCTCCATCATGGCTTAGGTCTCGTCACTCCATTTGAAGGACCCATTTTTGGTTAGGTCAGTCAAGGGTGCGCACAGTTGAGAGAACCCTTTAACAAATTTCCTGTAGTATGTGCATAGGCCTAGGAATCCCCTTAGTTCTGTGAGTGTCTTCGGAGTAGGCCATTCCCTAATGGTTGTTATTTTCTCCTGGTGTACCTATACTCCTTTTGCCCCTATGATGTGTCCCAAGTAGAGTACCTCTGTCATCCCAAACTCACACTTGGATTCCTTGGCGTATAGTGACTATTCTTCCATGATTGACAGGATTTGGTCCACATGTCGAAGGTGTTCCTCCTAGGTTTTGTTGTAAATGAGTAATTCATCAAAGAATACCAACAAGTGTTTCCTCAGTTGTTTGTTGAACACATGGTTCATGCAGGTCTGGAATGCGGCTGGGGCATTGGTTAACCAAAAGGGCATTACCAAAAACTCGTAATGGCTGTAGTGACACCTAAAGGCTATTTTTGAGATGTCCTCCTTCCTCATCTTGATTTGATGGTAGCCCAAACGGAGACCAATTTTTGTGAAATAGATAGCTCCATGCAGCTCATCAAGAAACTCATCAATCCTGGGTATGGGGTACCTATTTTTGATCGTCTTTTTATTCAAATCCCGGAAGTCAATGCACATTCTCATCATTCCATCCTTTTTCTTAACCAAGACTAGTGAAGAAGCGAACGGGCTTGAACTCGGCCTGATGTGTCCCATGTCTAGAAACTCTTTGATGGCCTTCTCTATCTCGTCTTTATACTTCTTGGGATGCCTATAGGGTGTGGTGATAACTGGTTTAGCCCCTGCTTCTAGCTCAATAATGTGCTCAAACCCCCTGTCTGGTGGCACACCCGGAGGAATCGGCCCAAACACCTTGTGGTGCCTGTCAAGGATATTTTTAATCTCCGGAGCATAGTGCACCTTTCCCTTCTCATCCACTCGTGTTGAGACTTTACATTCTGCTGCGTATACAATTTCTTCCCTTCTAAAGATGGCTTCCATCCTCTTGGACGTGACCACTCTAGCGGAGTTACCTATCATGCCTCTGAGCACAACCTTGCATCCTCCTTCCTCTACAAAGGACATTTCCATGGTATTGTAATTGGTGGTGATGGGACCTAAAGTGCTGAGCCACTGCACCCCTAGGATGATGTTGGTATCGGGAAGATCCATCACATACACATCCTGAACTAACTCATTCCTTCCTAAGGTGAGTTTCATACCTGGTATGTATCTGTCACTGGGCATAGTACTCCCGCCTGCTACCTCTACTTTGAACCCTTCAAACTCTATTGTAGGTATGTGCCTCCTCTTTAGTAATGCCTCATCAATGAAATTGTGGGAAGCTCCTCCATCAATCAGAACCAAGACTCTCTTTCCCTACAAGACCCCTCTCATCCTGAAGGTGTTGAACTTGGGTACCCCGCTAATAGATGCCAAGGTAGCCTTCTCTCCAACCGCACAATCAAGTTCTGGAACCTCCTCTTCTCCTGTCTCTTCAGTTTCGGCCTCAATGTTTTGTATCTGACCATACTCTTCCTCCTCTTCATTGTCCGAGGTAACTTCTATATAGTGAACCTAGCCACGTCCCATGCACTTATGTGATGGATTCCATGGTTCTTTGCAAGTGAAGCAGAGTTGCTTTCTCCTCAGTTCCCTTATGGCGTTGTCATCTATCCTACCACGAACCCTGTCAAATCCCTTTGGCTCACGTCCCCCTTGATTCATTGGAGGTCTTTGATCTCTTCCTCCACTATTAAGAGGTGGTCTGGGTATGAATCTAGGCTTCACAGCTGGCCCCAAATCCCTCACCTTCCAAATGGCCTCCTGTAGGTTGTGGGGTTTAAAGGCCTTTACCCAACCCTTCAAGGGTTCCATCAACCCTTCTGTGAAAAGCATCATGAGCCTTGTTGGGGACATATCCTGTACCATAACTGTCAATCTCTGAAATTCATCAATATACACTTCAACCATACCTGTTTGTTTGAGTTGGGTAAGCTCCTGGAAATGTAGCTCAGGATCTCCTTGGTCAAATCTATCAATGAGCCTCTGCGTGAACTCTATATAGGATACAATCTGATTGTGGCCGAGTGTGGTGAGTCCATGATACCACCAGTCATGAGCCTTGCCATCCAGGTACATAGTGGCGAATTTGATGGCCTCCATATCTCTCATGGGGTTGAGTTACAGGTAAGTATCCAACTTTTGTACCCAAGATTGAGCTGTCATCTTGGCCGTACCATCAAAGTATGGAATTTCTATTTTTCCCGCTCTTTGTTCAAACTCAAAACTGCCCCTGTTGTTCATCCTGGGTTGATTTATGAACTTGAGTTGACAACACTGGTCTAGGGACATCTGTTTTTAGATCTTCATATCTAAACTGTAGTATTCATTGGTACTCCTCGCCAATTGTCCCACAAAATCATCAACCAATTCATGTTGCCCTAGCTCATTTGAGAATGTGGGCATATACAGTCTCAGGTTGGCTCTGCCACTCATATGTCGGCCAAGCTGTTCATCTGTGAATGTGGGTATGTATCTCCTCGAATTGATCTTGCTACCCATTTGACCCTGGAGCATGTCTCCTTCCAAACTCCCCTCGGATCTGGAAGCTTTCTTCTGATTATGTATGATCTCCTCATGGATCCCACCAGATCCATCGGCCTCCTTATGCCCATAAGTATCAGGGTCTTTCCCCTTATGTGCCATTTCCATTAGAAATGCAGTTAGCTTGGATTGGTTCATGTTCATTATCTACAGGTTCTCGTCAACTTTCTTCAATGTTTTAGAAATCTCAGCCTGTCCCTTCCTGTTGGCTTCATGGTATTCGTCCAAATATCGGACCAATGTGCTTTCCGTGCAGTTGACAGATTGCTGGAACTTGTTAAATTCCACTGCTACGAGAGTCAATTCTAAAGCTTCATGGTCATCTCCGGATCCCTCCATCTCGGCCTCTGTTTCACTGTTGGGTTTCTTCCTCCGACCCATAAGGATACCGTTGTACCTTTGCATGCACCGATCCTTCCACAGGTTTGGAGGATCGAAGCTCTGATACCACTGTAATGATCCCAAGCCAAATCTTTTCTTGGAATCACTAACTACTACTGATCTATTGATGTGCAAGTATTTATTGAGTTATTAAGTGCATACAAGATTCATCAACACATGAAGATCACAATGTATTCAAGATGTAGAAGCACAAGCAAAGATCTGACCTTTTTATTATGAGCAATGTAAGATCAATACAATAGATGACCGATATGGCATAAACCTCAGATGGTTGTACGCGCAATAGATATGAGCTGCTACAAAATGCTCCCGACAATACAAAATAAGCCTCCAAAAGCTGGATATACAATGAAGACTGAATCAAGTAGATCTGAGTCGTACTAATGCTCAACCTCCAAGATGGAAAGTGCCACACCCTGCTAGAATGCTGAAGCCATCAATAATTCATCCCTACTACCAAAAGTGTCCAATCATCCCGAGAAATATGCCAAATGTTAGATTGGGCAACTGTAAGGACAACCCAGATGTCCAAATTCCCAAATCCACTCTCAAACCCTGTAGATCTGAATTCCTCCACTGAATGGTACGCCCCACTAGATGACTGAAACCCTAGCTGGTTCGGACCTGATGAAGGAGGCCTCCAAATTCTCTGAAAATATCCAAGAATATAGATCGGGCTATGAGAATCCCGTCGGAGAAGTTTCGGACTCAGATCTCAAGCAGATCTCCCTAGATCTGAGTTTTACTGAATCACAGGACGTCCCCTATGGCTCCAAGACGTCCCAATCTATAGACAAATGTAGAATGATGATAACCCTCTAGAAAATCCCTCAAAC
>ML800967.1:234407-254122 GCA_009831015.1 Picea engelmannii | reverse complement strand
TTATGGAAAGTGGTTAACCCTAAAAATAAGGAAAATAGGTTAAGTGACCTAGAAATGGGTTAATGTTATTTAAATGATAAATTAAAGTGACAAATTCAAGGTGGATTATTTAAATAATCAAGAGAAGTGACAAAATCAAGAAGTGATCAAGTAAGGTGACAAAATCAAGAAGGAATATTTAAATGTTAAAGTATTGGAGAACATTCTATTTATGGAAAGTGGTTAACCCTAAAATAAGGAAAATAGGCTAAGTGACCTAGAAATGGGTTAAGTGACCTAAAAATGGGTTAAGTGACCTAAAGGATGAAAGTATAAATATGATAGCAATGGACTCTTGTAGATCATCCTTTTTGTGGATGAGAGCTTCTTGTGGGAATATATTTTGGAGTATTGATGGAGAGCTTCTTGTGAGAGCTTCTTGAGCATTTTTGGTGTGGAACACTTGAGGATATTGAAGATCCATAGGTGACTGAGGTAACCAAGGATATATAAGCCGAAATTATGAGGAAAGTGAAGAAAAGAAGGCCGGAATGCAAGGAAGGATAAATTCTTTTGATGGTGCTTTCTAAGGTATGTTATTTACAGGTCATCTCACCATTTTCGCTATAACTTTTTTTCTATAATGATTCAGATCTTGACATTTCTATGAAAGTGAGAAAACATATGTAGTTTTGGTTAAAAATTAAGCTTGTGGGTCGTTTTAGTTTGGGATTTACACTCCATGGAAAATAGGGTTTGTGGCTAGTCCTGAAACTAGTCAAAATCAGGTGTTTCGGGTAAAAACGTCATAACTTCTTCATAAAAGATCCACATTCAGTGAGACCAATTTTTTTGGTTAGATTACAGTCTTCAGTATGCTTTGTAACAGTTTCAGATCTATTCATCAAATATTTTGTGCGGGGCACGCTCTACAAGGTCGCTCTCTAGAATAAGTCAGAATTCAGCAAGGTATGTCATTTTTGCTATAACTCCTTTTCTGAGAGGTTCCAAGTAGTGACACTTGGAGGAGTTGCATAAAACACACTGAAGAACATTGTGTATTAGTTTCAGATCTGTATTTAGTACAGGTACAAAGATATGATTATTTCAAGTTAGGGTTGTTGACTAATCCAAAACTAGTCATGGTTGAGACAAGCAGTTGATGAGTTGGCACATACATGAGGTGTATAGTTGATGATGTTGGTACATATTGATGAGAAATTTTTTATGAGTAGTTGACACATGATTGGTATATACTTGGTACATGGTTGGATGCACTTTTTTATGGTACAAGTTGATTACAGGTTGTTTGGCACAGGTTGGTGCATGGTTGATGCTCTTGTTTATGGTACAGATTGATATATGTTGAGGATTGTTGGCTCATATCAGTTGGTGCTGAGAATGCAAGCTGAGTCTTGCATATAGAGCTATTTCTCTTGTAGAGTTGTACTATATTCAGTTGTTACTGATAAACCCCAAGGATTGTAATCCGTAATAAAAAGAAAATTGTACATACATCTTGTGTTCTTTGTGTTCATTGTGGTGATGACTTGTTGATGATATATTGCTGATATATGTTGCTAATATGTGATCACATCTAACTGATTATAAATGACAACAATGGGTAATGAATAAATGTTGAATGCTAATTGATGATTTTTTGTGCAAGAGGGAAGTTTTGGGAAAAAGAGCCCCACACTCATTCACCCCCCCTCTAAGTGTGGTAGGTGTGTCCAACAGTGAGTGGATATTTCACCACTGAGTTGCTCACAAGGGTTTGTACAATAAAAACCCCAAACTGAATGCTCAAGAGCAATAGCAAATGCTAATCCAAAACCAGAATGCCTAATAGGTGCACCCCAGCCTCTTACTTATACTTTTTTCCTTCTAATTCTCTGTTGAGTTAGGTTAACTCCCAGGGTTAATCTTCTATTCTTTTGTTGAGTTATCTTTTACCCTTAATCCCTTTTCCTTTCTTAAGTCAACTTAAAAATATAACTTTAGCCTCCTTGACTTCCCCCTTCAGTGTAATACTATGACCTAGTGGGGGTGCCCAGGCCAGTGAGTCTCCACATCACCTCTCTAAGAGGTGGGGGACATTACATAGGACTACTTCCACCCATGAAGAAGGAATATAAGACAAAACCAAAGAAGGTTTATCAAAACAGGTATCCTCACATTTTTTTTGGTTATTGCTTTGCATGCTCTAATTTCAGACACAAAGCTATGAATTGTAGAGCATGTGGAAGGAAAAACTTGAGTGTTAAGAACTATAACCTTAAGGATAACCAAATAGTAAATCAAGTTAAAAGAAGAAACTATAACTCCTTTGCACCTCTACAAGAAGGGAACCCAAAATGCTTCAGATGTCATAATTATGGACATAAATCTAGTAGTTGCAGATTAATAGAAGTCTCGGAAAAACCAAAGTTCATTAGAGAGCAAAAGAAGCTTTGGAAAGAAAAAACATCAAAAGAGGAATGTCTCATTTCCTTGAAATCCCAAGATAAAAAAGATCTCTGGTATGTTGACAGTGGGTGCTTAAAACATATGACAGGAAACAAGGACATGTTTTTTAACTTAAAGAAACAAAAGGGTAAAGTTACATTTGGTGACAACGCTTCAGGTAACATACTTGGGAAAGGCACTATGAGTTTGGGAAAAGACAAAGCCAAGGATGTGTTGCTTGTTGAAAAACTGAAACCTATCCTATTAAGTGTCATCCAAACTTGTGATAAGGGGCACATTTTCATCTTTTATTCCAAGAAATGTGAGATTAGGAGAGAGGACTCAAGAAAATTGGTTGGTACTGCTCCTAGAATTCATGAGAATGTATATGTACTAAATACAAAATTTAATGAGGAGTGTCATATAAATTTACTAGATGAAATTTGGCTATGGCATAGAATTTTGGGGCACATCAACTTTGACAATTTAGTGAAAGTCAACAATCTTGGGGCAATAAGAAATTTTCCAAAAATCATAAAGCCCTCAAATCCTATATGTAGACAGTATCAACTAGGGAAGCAAACTAGAATAAGGTTCAAAACAAAAGAATATTGAACCTCAAAACCTTTAGAGCTTGTTTACACCGACCTCTGTGGACCTACAAGGACCAAGAGTTTGCAAGGAGAGTCCTACTTTATGTTGTTCATTGATCATTTTACTAGAATGGGTTGGGTATGTTTTCTCAAGGAAAAATCAGAAGCACTTAACAAATTCAAAGCCTTTAAGACTCTTGTTGAAAATGAAAAAGAGACAAAAATCAAATGTCTTAGATCATACAATGGTGGTGAGTTCACCTCAAAATAATTTAATCTCTTCTGTGAAAACCATGGAATAAAAAGACAATTATCTAATGCCAGAACACCTCAGCAAAATGGGATTGTTGAGAGAAGGAATAGAACAGTCCAGGAAGCTACATGGACTATGCTCAATGAAGAAAAATTATCTTATGGATATTGGAGGGAAGCTGTAAGCACAATAATATACATATTGAGCAGAGGTCGGCTCAGGATTAATAGTAATAATACTCCTTATTAACTATGGTTTGGAAGAGCTCCTTTGGTAAAATACTTCAAGGTATTTGGAAGTAAGTGTTACATCAAAAGGCTTGATGAGAATCTCGGAAAATTTGGTGCTAGATCTAATGAAGGTATCTTTCTTGGATATGCCTCTACCAAGAAAGCATACAGATTCTACAATCTTAGATTACATAAGATTGTTGAAAGTGCAAATGTCATGGTGGATGATTTAAAAACAATAAGGATCAAACATCAAGAGACTATACTTGACAATGAAGATGAAGATGAAGATGATGATGAGTTAGTTGGTACACAAGAAGAAGTAGAAGAGAATAAATAAGAAAAGGAAGAGGATGATATGGATACTAGTGAAGACGAGGAATATATTCAAGAATAAGAGATAAGAGAAGAATCCCCAAGAAGAGACACAAAGACACCCTCAATAATGACTTAAAGGAATCATCCCGAGGAACTGATTATTGGAAATAAAAGCGATGGAGTGCATACAAGAAGACAATTGTTGTATCATACATAAATAACATTTTTGTCACATATTGAGCCCAGCTAAATCAAAGAGGCATGTAAATATGAAAATTGGGTCAATGCTATGAATGAAGAATTGGACCAGATTGAAAAAAAATCAAACTTGGGAACTAGTTCCAAGACCAAAAAATAAAAATGTCATTGGAACTAAATGGGTGTATAAAAACAAAATGGATGAGAATGGGAAAGTAATCAAGAACAAATCCATATTGGTATGTAAAGGGTATGCTCAGGTTGAAGGGGTAGACTTTGAAGAAACCTTTGCATATGTGGCCATATTAGAGTCAATTAGGATGTTCTTAGCCTTCACCAACTACAAAAAATTTAAAGTATACCATATGGATGTCAAGTCAAAATTTCTCAATGGAAACCTCAAAGAGGAAGTCTATATTGAGCAACCAGAAGGATTCCAATTAACTAACAAAGGAGACTATGTCTGTAAACTAAAGAAAACACTCTATGGGCTAAAACAATCACCTAGAGCATGGTATGGAAGGCTAAATTCGTATTTACAAGTACAAGGACTCAAAAGAGGATCAAAAGACAACCATCTTTATTGTAAAATTGTTGGTAACAACATGATTATTGTGGAAGTATATGTTGATGATATTATATTTGGCAGTAATGATGAAAAAATTAGTAAGGAGTTTGCTAGGAGAATGCAGCAAGAATTTGAAATGTCCTTGCTTGATGAACTAAATTTCTTTCTTGGATTACAAATAATACAGTCCAAAAGAGGATTCTTTATCCATCGGTCCAAGTATGTTAAAAATATTCTTAAGAAATTCCAGTTAGAGGATTGAAAATCTATTAGTACACCTATGATAGTTGGATGCAAACTAAGCAAGGAACATGAGTCCAAAGTTGTAGATCCAAAATACTACAGATCAATGATTGGGATTTTACTCTGTGTAACAACTTCAAGAACTGATGTCAAGCAAGTTGTTGGGATGGTGGCTAGATTCCAAGCAACACCAAAAGAGAGCCATGTTCAAGCTATGAAAAGAATCTTTAGGTATTTGAAAGGAACCATAGATCTTGGTTTGTGGTACCCTAGCAAGGATTCATTCACTTTAAAAACCTATTCAGATGCAGATTGGGAAGGTTGTGTAGATGACAGAAAAAGTACAAGTGGAGGAGCATTCTTCTTGGGAGAATCATTGGTAGCTTGGATAAGCAAGAAACAATCCTCAATTTCTCTCTCTAGCACTGAAGCTGAGTATATCGCAACAGTAGAATGTTGCACACAAGTGGAATGGATGAAACAAACCTTACAAGACATCACAATAGTGTTTGAAGAACCTACTACTATATACTATGATAATACAAGCGCTATAAGTCTCTCCAATAACCTTGTCCAACACTCCAAATCAAAACACATTCCCATAAAATGCCATTATTTAAGAGATTAGGCTGAAAATAAGAACATTAAATTGGAATATGTCCCAACACAAGAACAAGTGGCATCTATTTTCACTAAACCCTTAAGAAGAGATGTATTTGAATATCTCAGGAAAATATTGGGAGTAATCCCTCTTCCAATATAATCTCTCAAGAAATTAATGCGTCAATTGGCACCAATTTAGGGGGAGACAACAATCAAAGTCAAGAGGAGTCATTCAATTATGATAGGAAAAGTATAATTGCATGAGGAGTTACCTGAGTTCAGATTCTGGTCAGAAGCATATAGACAGACAAAGATTTACCATAGGGGAAGGAATCATTTTCAATTGATGTTAAAGGGGGAGAGTAACTTCAGAAGAGAGAAGCATCATCACAGGGGGAGATTTTGTATGAAATTGGTGTGTTTCCATCAATGACAAAGGGGGAGATTTTTGGACATAGTGTCATTAATGTGTTTTCATTGATGTCAAACAGTATAATAGTATGCAAAGTTCATGTCAAATAAATATATGCAGTATGATAGTACACACATATTAAAAATATTAGGAGGGTTAGCGACTGGAGATCATAAGCTCAGAAGAGATGACACACATGAAACTCAGAGAGGAAAGCGCTAGATCAACGATAGGGATGGATTGCGGAGAGAAAAAGGAGAATTAAACAATGTGTTATTCCCAATCCTGCAATTAGTCTAGATCGTCAGATTACAAGAGAAGGATCGTTGGAGGACTAGTCAACAATCAGATCAAATCAGAACCATTGGATACACAAGCGTCAGATCAACCGTAGGGATTGATTGCAGAGTGCGAAGGGAGAATTAAAATGTATGTTATTTCCAATCCTGCAATTATTCTAGATCGTCAGATCTCATCGATTCAAATATCAGCGATTGTGGTTGACTCACCAAAAATCGCACAACTTCAATTGCGAAGTTTGGGAAATGAATTAAACCACTTGCAAGTTATGGTTCTACAATCCACATCAACCATTGGATCAAGTTAAGTGGAAGGATAGGATAAGTAAAGACAAAGATCGTCCGATACAAAGTCTCGAAGTAAATGAGGATCGTCCGATCTATTCAGATTGCACCAAGGTAGCAATGGTCAACTTCGACGTTGACCACTTCGGGAGAAAACGAGTTGAGAACAACTAAGATCACCCGAAGGCCAAAGTACCAAAGAAAATGTGAATCGCCCGATATGAAGAACACTTCGGGAGATATCAGTACCATTAGATCATGTTTACTGGAAGGACAAAGTAAGCCACAAATGTCCTGAAATAAATGTAAGCCATATGATATCAGGAAACTCTTCAGAAGATATACTGACCGTCAGATCGAGGAAAGTAGAAGGATAGGATGAGCAAGGCCAAAGGCCCGAAATCCCAAATAGTCGAATTCCCGACAACCGTTGGATTGTGTTAATCCTTTTCGGGTTAAGCAATGACCATTGGATGAAGTCAAGCTACTCGAGGTTTACACTTTGGGGAATATCACTTTGGGATAACTAGGAAGTGGAGAAATCGAATTACCTGAAGTCTCAAAGGCTGGAGTTCCAAAGTCACGAGGATAAGACACGTATCACTCACATTGAGAGCCCACGTCATCAACAGTGACATCAACAAGTTACGTCACTCTGGGAGTTTTTACTTTGGGAGTTTCACCACTAGAAAATGACCTAAATCCCAAAGTCCCAAAGTGGACATGAGTCATCTGATCTGAAGAACACTTCAGGAGAATTCTCAACCGTTGAAGATTATGGACACTTGTCTTTTATTCGAGATATTTTTAAAGAGGATGGAAGTTGTGAAGGATGAAGTCTGGAAGTACCGATATTCGTCCATCTTATTGGGAGATTAAAACGTGAGCATTGATTTTGATAAGGGATCAAGCACTCGCTTAGCCTAGAGCCTGGTCACTGTCTCTAGTCATATGGAATAAGAAAAATAAAGGTTAAATATAATACATCGCTTAAGTTGATAAGCCTGTGGTTTTGTGTTGTCGGTCATATGAAAATGGTTTGAAGGAAGCGCCTTTGCAGAACTCAATTTTTCCAATATTTGCAGAGTTATGGAACTAAGTTAAATGAAATCGATCCATACCTGTGATCGATTAATGAAAAGCATTTTCATTAAATTGAAAGGGATTCTCAATAATATTTGGATAAAGAAAAACAAACGAGATTATTGTTAAGTGAAGGGGTGTGATGGTCCAAACAAAGGGACACAACGTTTCATAAGTTCACACCAGTTGGAAGAATATATAAACAAGAAAGAGTGATGAGAAGAGTGTGTCTCTGCAGTCCATGGAAGAAGATCAAAACAGAAGCAGAGTCCAAGATGAATAACTGTTATTTCTAAGGTGCATGTCAATGTCTTATTGAAGATCAAGAACAGAGGGTGACAGAGCAGTTATGCAATCCATTGTATGATACAAATGATTTCCAGATTCATAAATTAAGGGTGGTTAGGTGGTGCAAGGGTAGGTTGGAACCTGCAGGGGAGTAGGTGCTTCCTTGTCAATTGTAGCTGACTAAATTGGGGGATGTAGCCTCCTAACAGTTGGTGTTGGTGAACAAGGGGAGTAGGTGCTTCCTTATCAGTTGTAGCTGACTAAACAGGGGGTCGAATCCTCCTACCAGTTGGTGCTAGTGAACAAGGGTGTGGGTGCATCCTGATCATTTGGTGCTGATCTAAAAGGAAGAACATCTTCCTTCTAGGTAACTTGTAAAAACAGAATTTTTCAGTTAATAGAAAAGTATTTGTGGTTTTCCCAATTGGTTTCCACGATAAATATTGTGTTAAATTATTGATTGCATTAATAGAAGAAAATTTGATAAAATTATTTTGCCACCGATTCACCCGCCCTCTCTTAGTCACAAGGTCTGGTCTTTCATTGTATTTGTGCTATCAATGCTTCATGATAAATTTTCTTTTTCATGCTAAATGTCTTGCTTGGTGAAATCCTAAGAGAGGAGCATAAGTGCTTCCTTCTCTCATAAGGTTATTCTTGTTCAAAATTGGTGAAATATCCTTGCTAGGGTTAACATCCTAAAGCCCTAAAGTGATAGCACTTTAGGATTTTATCCCTAGACACTTGATTTCATGACCTAGTTGAAGTACTAAGAAGGGAAAAAGTGTTGCTAGAACCTGAAAGTGCTTGCACTCTAGCAGTCGTTCTCTTTAAGGATTATACTCGAAGGCCCTAATGTGTTAGCACCTTATATTTTAATCCATATCTCTTATTCTTTGATATCTCAATATTCAAGCATTGTTGTATTGTTGTTGTAAATACTCCAGAACCCTCAAAGGCACTCATTGTACAACTCTCTTGTGGTGAATTTGATCTACTAACTTTGCTAACACTAACACTCACTAATTTGCTAGTAAATTTTTTGTTGTTGGAAAATTTTTCTACAACCATCTTAATACACTCTAATTTGTTGCATATACTCTTCTAAAGGTGGTTTGACTTGCTCATAATTTCTCTTAATCAATTGGATAATGTTCTATGTGATGCATGCTTAATTTTCTTGGTCAATTGTTGAGATTGTAAGCTATTTTTATTGTTGTTGTTGCAAATTCATATTGTTGTTATAAGACTGTTGTACTACTGAAAATTTGTACTATCTATAGAAAATTTCATTGTCTAGTGTCTTTGAGGAGTATTTATTGCATGTTTGGACTTGGAAATAATCATTTATTTTCTATAAAGTGTTCTTGTTCTGGGAAGGTACTCAAATAGCTTCATACTCCTTCTATTTCCTTGACCTATACTTTTCTTTAAGTGATCAAGGGAGGGGGCGGTAGGATTGGCTACAATAATTGCTACTTTAATCCCTTGAGGTCACCCGGGAAGCCTCCCCCGTGGTGGACCTCATCCATCACTAAAACAAGATAATTTCTTACTAAGGTAATAATGGTAAGATTTTTAATAGTTATGCATATTTGGGGACTTGTGTTGGGATTTGCAAAATTACAAATCTTGAGATGACAGTTACATTGACTCCATATGCCCAAGGAAATGACACGACACTAGTCTTCTTGTTGCAAGTGTTAAAACCTTAGTTAAAACCCTATTCTCTCTCGAAATTTTGTGCTAGTTCAGGATTAATTGCATTTTCATTATCATTTGTTATTATTATTAGTCTAACATATTGCATCATATCTTATATTCATTGTATAACATCATTATTGTTGTAATAATTGCATTTTCATCCACTAGGGCTTGTCATGTTGCATCTTATTAACATAGTTTAAAGATTTTTCTTTTAAGAAATCATTGGTTGATGGTTTAGAAGTCTCTTACTTGGTATTTGACATATCTTTCATAAATTTCTTTCTTATTTTAGAGCTGATTTATTTTTTCTATTATAAACTTGTTCAATGCTCAAGTATCTTATCTATCATTCAAGTTTATTTACGACTTTCATTTTTCTTTTGATAGCTAGTGTTTCATGGAATTTAATTTACTTTAGCTTAATAAACATAATTGATTGTCTTATGAACATCCCTCACAAATGCACTATTAACTTGCTTCATCTAATCCATCTTAACCTCGTCCTTAACCTTGACCTAGATATTCAAGTAACCAAGATAGGGGGCCGTAGACTTTCCTTTAGCTTGTTATAGGATCCCTTGAGGTTTCTAGGGAAGCCTCCCTTGTGTTGGATCCTTATCCTTCACTAAAAAAAGGGAACTTAGGTTATGGTGGAAATTTCTTCCATATGTTACACTAGTCAAGCATCTTGTGAAGGATTTGCACAAGTGATAGATTTTGTGATAATATTTTGGTGTCGTTACTTGGGATAATTGAGTCATTCTTCCTATGATATTTGAGTCTATGATTCAACCATTTGTTGGTAATATCTTATCAAATCCTTTCTTACATAGCTTACCTGATGACTCAATTGAGGGAAGAATCCCTTATTTTGATAACCCTGTGTCTAATAAGATCATTTAGTGACTCCACCAAACCTAGAACATATGTGAACATGTAGAAGGAGGTACCCTAGTAAACCCCCTATATCCAAAATGTCTCTTGAACCATAGGTTTCCAATATCTTAAAACCTTTAGGCATGACTGGATTCCGAGGATACCCTCATGATTTACCCAATGATGTAGGCATATGGTTTCCTAAGTTCTGAAACAACTATGATGCTTATGTTGAATACCATTTGTCTTTATTCTCTCAAAACCTTGAGCTCCATGAATTCCAACATGAGGATGTGATCA
Source organism: Picea engelmannii (assembly GCA_009831015.1). Taxonomy (NCBI): domain Eukaryota; kingdom Viridiplantae; phylum Streptophyta; class Pinopsida; order Pinales; family Pinaceae; genus Picea; species Picea engelmannii. The sequence goes on along the minus strand of ML800967.1, from coordinate 243,439 downwards.
TGAGAATTTTATATTCATCACTAAAAGGGGATGCTAGGTTGTGGTATAAAAATATTCTAGATAACAGAATTAAAACCATGCAATCCCTTCATGGTACCTTCCTGAAAAGATGGGAAATCAAGAAAAATGGTAAATTTCTCTTAGAACAAATTAATCAACTTAAGAGAGAATAATTTGAGTCAATTAATAACTTTAATTCGATATTTGACACTTTGATAAGTGATTTCCCTAATGACCTTAAACCAAATGATTGGGAGGTTTTGATTCACTATTTTTGTGCCTTTGAAGGACAATTGGGTATTGTCTTAAGAGACAAATCCAAAAATACTTTGAAGGAAACTCATGAATGGAAATATGAAATATAAGATAACCTTGTTGCTTCTAATATTAAGACTTACCCTAACAAAATAGCTTACAAATACCTTATACCATTAAGTCAAAAGATGAACCAGATGACCACCCATGTAAGGCAAGCTCAAAGGCTCTCATGAACAAAATGAACGTGCTTGAAAAGAGCCAAGAATGTCATCCTTACAAGCAAGGGCCAAGCAGAATTAAAACTATGGACCATATGAATTGGATTAAGGAAAAAAAACTCTACATCCGCTAAATCCTTACAAACAACCTTCACTACCAAAGAATAATGGGATCTCAAAAATGCTCAGGCTTCTAGGATAACTAAATTAGCAATTTTGAATGTCATGGATGAAGAGTATAGAGATAAACTTAAGGTTCATTCAACACAATATTCACAATCTAAGCCTTAAAATGAGAGCATTAGACTTACTCTTTCAACCTTACACGAAGATGATATGAAATTGGAATTGAATGTTGACTTGACTAAGATTGGTGTCCCTATTACTATTATTGAGATCATCAAGATTCCTTCACAAAGGGCCAAGATCAAACAATTTGTATACTTTCAATACGAGCCTGAGGACCCTCCCATAATCCTCCACACTATTAATTGTGATAAGAAGAATGGAGGGTATTCTCCCTTCTTTATTACCTTGATGATAAACAATCTTGTTCTTCATAATTTTATTCTTGATTTTGGGGCTTCAACTAATGTTATTTGTTTGAAGGTTATGAATTAGCTTGGTTTAAGAATCACAAGACCTTATAGGAATGTATGTGGTATCGATTCAAGGGCCATCCCTATTTTTTGTCTCATTAAAGACGTCAAGGTTATCTTAACCACTTAACCATATATATCCCTCTTAATGGATGTTGTATTTATTAATGTACTTGATGCTTAGTGAACGTTGTTATCTAGGAATTGGGATGCTACCTTGGGTGGTAGTCTTCAAATGGAATTTTCCTATGCTACCATCTAAACTCTCGATGGGGATTTTTTCACCCTTTTTAGAGAACCTGTTGTAAGGTACCAAGTCAAGGATCCTCAAGATACTGTGAATGAGATAATGTATATAGATGAAGTTATTGGTAATTTGTGTGCCCTAACCAACTCTATAACTCAATAGGAATAATGTCAAGGATCTAGCGATGTTTGGAATTTGGAATTTGATAATGCCCATTCTAGCTCAAGTTTTGGCACTAGCATTGCTCTTGTATCTCATTTGCACGAGGACACCTTTTTATATTATATGCTTGAATTTGATTTTACGATTAACATTTCCGAGTATGAATCCTAAACCATAGGATTGGATTTGGACCTTGATATAAAAATTAGGTGCTTTCGAGTTATAGGGGACTTTGATTTGGTTGTCTCTCAAATAAAGAAGAATTTTTCTGCTAAGAATGAAAGGTTGAGAAGATATAGGAATTTGATTTGGGACACCATAGAAATCTTTGATGAATTTTCAATTAAAGTTGTCCTAGGAGAGAAAAACCATGTTGTTGATGCTTTAGTTGTGTTTTCATCCACTTCACAACCTTGTGAGGAAATGATTTGTGTCTTATGAAAATGGAAGTAATATTTACACCATTTATACCTAATAACCTTGAGCAATGGCAAGTATTCAATGATGATGCTCAAATTATTTGTTTATTACATAGCATGAGGGATTTTTTAGATAGCCAAATCAATCTCCTAGTTGAATCCATGAACTTGAGAGTTGAATACTTTCCAAATGACACTCTTCCCAAGGGGGTTGTTCCTTTAGAATGAATGTTTAATAGGAATGCCATGTATAAAGGGAAACCTTGTGTTGACCAATCTGATGAAGTTTTTGAATTCAAACTTGGTTCAAAAAATAATCCTAGAATGGTCAAGATAGGAAAAGGAACCACTCATGCCAAAAGAGAAACCATAATAAACCTTATCCGAGAATATAAAGATATTTTGGCTTGTTCATATGATCAATCAAAGGATTATAAAGGAGACATTATCCATCATGTTATTCCTCTCAAGGAAGGATCCAAAACATTTATACAAAATATAAGAGAAATTAACCCCAAGTTGGCTCCCCTAATCCAGAAAGAACTCCAAAATATGGTCGATGGCAAGATTATAGACCCTATCAGATGTTCTTCCTAGATGGCTAATTTGGTAGTCATTTGTAAGAAGAGTGGAGAGATTTACTTGTGTGTAGACTTTAGGAATCTTAATCAACTATCTCTCAGGGACAACTATCCTCTTCCAAAAATGGATAACTTATTGCAAATGGTCACTGGTGCAGGAATGATGTCCATGCTAGATAGTTTTTCGAGATACAAAAAAGTGTTAGTCAAGAAGGAGGATCAACTTAAAACTTCCTTACCACCACATGGGGAACTTTCATGTATCTAAGAATTCCCTTTGGCCTTATGAATGCTCGATATCCTTTTCAAAGAGAAATGGACTTTGTCTTTAGAGTCTTGATAGGGAAAATCATATAAATATATCTAGATGATTTGATGGTCATTTCTAAGTAAAGAAAATTTGCACACATTTCACACCTTAGGAAAAGTTTTGAACGATGAAAAAAATATGGTATTTCCCTAAACCCCAAGAATTCAATTTCCAATATTAATAAATGAAATTTATTGGGTCATGTTGTCTATAAGGATGGTATTTCTATTGATCCAAAAAGAATCGATTCCATAAATAAAATCCCTCCCCCAATCAATAAGAATACTTTGCAATAATTCCTTGGAAAAATTAACTTTATAAGGAGATTTATTCCAAACTTCACTGAAAAGGTTAAACCAATGAATGATTTACTAAAGCAATATTCCTTATTCAAATGGGATGATAGAATTTGTAAATCCTTTGAACATATTAAGGAATAAATTACTATGGCACCTATCCTTGTTATCCCAGACTATTCCAGAGACTTCATAATTTTTTCTTTCGCCTCTGAAGATACTATAGCCAGGTTTCTTTTACAAAAGAACAAAGACTATTATGAACAACCTATTGATTTCATGAGTAATATCATGATTTATGTTGAACTAAATTGCACAATCACTGAGAAACAAGCTTATTCCCTTGTGGAATCATTGAAGCATTTTAGAATTTATGTTGGATATAATAAGATCAAAGCTCATGTACCATATATCGTTCTTAAGGATGTCCTATCACAATAGGATTTCCTTGGAACTGTGGGAAAATGGATGTCACAGATCCAATAATATGACTTAGATATTAATATGACTAACATCATTAAAGGAAAAAGGTTTAGCTAAGATATTCACTGAGAATAATGAATAAGCCATAAGAATGGGTGAAGTGATCAAGTCAACAATGTCTTAAGTGAATTAGAGAATGATGAGTGGTATTTTGATATTGTGTATTACTTGAATAATCTCTCATGTCTTGATCACCTAGTATATCATAAGAGGAGATCCTTGAGATTGAAATATATGAAGTATTTCTTGACCCAGGATGGCCTAGGATGGAAGAATCCTGATGGGGTAATCCTTAGATGTGTGAACAAATATGAAGTAGATAAATTGATTAAGGAAATTCATTCATGGTATTTTGGTGGTAATTTTGTTTCCCATACCATGGCCCATAATATCTTGAGGGACGATTACTATTGGCCTACATTATTTAGTGATACTCATCGATATGTTGGGTCTTACCAACCTTGTCAATTATTCTTAGGGAAACAATGATTTCCTTCTTTTCCTTTGAAACCATTCATTGTTGAAGAACATTTTCAACAATGGGGTTTAGAGTTCATTGGTGATTTTAAGGATAACTCTAACAACATATATAATTAGGTTTTGACTGCTACAAACTATTTCACTATGTGGGTAAAAGTTATCCCAACGAAAAAGGAAACCAAGGAAGTTGTGATGAATTTTCTTGAGGAAATAATAATCACAGGGTATGGTGCCCCTACTAAGATCACCACTGATAACACAAAGGCATTTAGCTCTTTGGATTTAGCAAATTTTTCCTTCAAGTATGGGATCATCTTATCTCACCCGTCTAATTATTATCCCCAAGGGAATGGATTGGTAGAACTAGAAATAAGGATATCATGAACATTGTTAAGAAGATTGTAGGTGAAAATATGAAGGGTAGGGATAACAAGATTAAGTATGCTCTATGGGAATATTGTACTACAACTAAGAATTCCAGAGGAAAATCCCCATTTGAGTTAGTATATGGATTGGAAGCAATGTTTCCCATCAACCTCCAAATACACATCCTTTAGTTTGCTAAACAATTTGCAATTGATAACGATCTTTATTTTGTTGCGAACAAAATGAGACAAAAACAAAAATATATAAAAGAACACATAAATACAATGAAACCCAACTTCTATTAATGAATAATATAGAAAAACATTGTAGAACACAAACTAGTAGAATGTGATAGCTTATCTCTGAAAAGAAAGAGAGGTTTGTTACACTTCATTCACAACAAGCTTTACATCACATTCCATTGCATGTTTAAAGGGATTCCTTCACCTCAACTATATATGAGAGAGTGGGAAGATAAAAACTCCCATGATGCATGTGGGATAAATTGGTCTAAATTTATAAAATTCCATAGGAATGTAAAACCTTAGGACTTCCCGGGTAGTCACCCATCCCAATACTACTCTAGCTCGAGTGCACTTAACTGTGGAGTTATAATGGGATCTGATGCATTAACGCTCTGTTGTAGCCATGTACATAAGACCACTAGGAAATCATTACATGATGCCTGTAAAGATGGAAATACATTCCACTCCCCATAAAAAAGGTGAATATCATGGTTTATCAAAACCATAGACTCTAAATGTTGATTTAGTGGAAAAGGTGGATGGCTACTGTGTTAAGCCCTCAATAATGGCTCATTAACCCTTAATTGGGGCATATTACATTAGTAATTTTATTTTATTTATGTCGGATTTAGTCCATTAGTTGTAATTATATCTCCTAGTCTCCTATATATACCAAGGAGACACTTTCATTTGGAATCATCTTGTAATTGTACATTTATGTGGTCATAAGAAGGTTGCCCCCTCGAAGAGGATTATTATCTGAATTTATCTCTTTTTCAAGGCGTTGAGTACTTATTCTGAGGTTTTTCTATGCTATATTGATATTTGGTTCTTAACATATGATATCAGAGCTCAAGGTCTTGGGGTTTCGCTGCTACATATGAGACACCTTGGAATTTTTGCTATAACTTTTTTTCTACAATGTTTCAGAAGGAACATATTGGAGGATATTTAGTAGATGGATCAAGGCACGTTGGGTTAAAATTTTATCTCCCGAGGTTGTATACTTTCAGAGATACAACCTATGCAATATAGGGTTCTGGAATCATCCTGAAATGAGTCATTGCAGAATTTTCGCTATAAAAAAATTTATGTAATGTTTTAGACCCTAAAATTCGGAGGCTAGTCACAGAAATTATTAAGGTATTTTTTTTAAAAGGTTCATATTCTGGGTCATCTTACATTTGTAGATACACCCTATGAAAGATAGGGTATCTGACTAGTCCTATTGACTAGTCTCAAGAAGGTGTTCCAGGTAAAACAATCATAAATTCATCCTAGAGTATCCAAATTAAGTGAGACCAGTTGCATTGGATATTGGACAGTTTGTAGTATTTTTTGTACAAGTTTCAAAATTTTATATCAATTATTTTGTGTGGGGCACGCTATACAAGTGAGATCTCCCGAAAAGGCTAAAATCAACAGGTTATGGGGAATTTACTGTAAATTCCACTTGACACATCCAATTTTGATCAGACCTGTGGCATTGCAAAGAAGAAATATTAGAGAAATACAAAAAATAACGTTTCATACCCAAAAGGGATGAAACTTTGGAGATACAACAGAATAAAGATTGTCTAGCAGAACCACCTCAAAATCAAGGTTCAAAAGTGATACTTGGCCAACATGCCACCCAAAAAGGGAACTTCTACACCAAATAAGCCTCCAGACAATCTTACATGGACTCTTGATGAAGGTGAAGAAATGTGTAGGGACATAAATGATTTACAAAAGAATACAATAACAAAAGATGAACTACAAGAGATGATGGAGGGTTTAAAAGGGGAGATCATGGAAGGATTGAAAAATTTCCTAATAATGAGGACACCTGAAAGTGAAAATCTAGCCCATTAAATTCATGATGAGGACACAAGGAAGGTGAATCAAGAATGGAGAAAATCCAACTTTGGGTTGAAGACCAACCACGTTCCTAATATCGATATGAGGAAGTTTGATGGCAAGGACCCAATCACATGGATACTTCAGATGGAGCAATTCTTTGATCTACATAATGTGCCTCATACACAAAAGGTATGAATTGCTTCTTTATATTTAGAACCCAATCAATTTGTATGGTATTGATGGCTTTGTTATCACAAATCACTCGTCACTTGAACAATTTTCATGGAAGAAATGATAGCACACTATGAGGATACAAGGAGCAATACCTTCTTTAGCCAATTGATAAATCTCAAGCAAAAGGGTTCAATTACAGAGCACATTGATAACTTCCAAAGATTGAATGTAAAGGTAACCATTATTCCAGATGAGCACTTGATTGATGTATTCATAGGAACTTTAAAGGATAACAATCAACATGAGGTTCGCCTTTGGGAACTCAAATCATTGGAGAATGCATTTAGGGTGGCAAGAAATGTTGAAAGTAAAAATATGGCTATGGCTACTAGAAGGACCAATCCTAACAGCTATAGAGAGAATAATGCTCCTTCTTCTAAAACACCTCAACATACAAGGTTGACACCTCAATAATTAGAGGAAATAAAAGCAAAAGGTTTATTCTTTAATTATGATAGAAAGTACAGTGGGGGACACAAGTGTGGTTAGAAGAAATTATTCTACATAGATTGTGAAGAGGAAGAAGAACAAGAAAAAGAATAAGAACCATCTCAATATGAAAACGTAGAAGCAATTTCGTCTGAAGAGTTGACTCCCACGATATCGTGTAATGCATTGGATGGAATTAGCACTTCTCAAACCCTCAAGATCAAAGGATATATCAAAAAGAAAAAGGTGACAATCCTAATTGATTTTGGCAGTACTCATAATTTCATTCACTATAAATTAGCCAAAGCTCTCAATTGCTTTGTATATCCAGCATCAGAGTTTCAAGTAATGATTGTAGATGGAGGAACTATCAATTTCTCAGGAAAATTCAATAAGATCAATCTTACTATGAGGGAATATGTAATGAATAGTCCAATGATTGATATACCCATGGGTGGTGCTGATGTTGTACTAGGAATCCAATGGTTACAATCATTACGAATGGTGGATTTTAATTTTCAAGAACTTTTCATGAAATTTTCATTGGAAGGAAAAAAATTGAGTTAAGAGGCATCACAGGGAAACTCGATAAGGTGATACGCTCTAATGGCATGACAAAATTATTGAAAAATGGGCATCAAGGTGTTATTGCACAACTATGCTCACTAGATGTTCAAACATCTAAGCCATCTATTCCTCTAGATCTCCAAGGGATCATTGATAAGGATTCCAAAGTATTTGAAGATATTCCCAAATGTCTTCCACCCACTCGAAATCATGATCATGATATTCACCTAATTCCTGGGAGTGTTCCTCCTAACATCAGGCCACATAGATACCCTTATGCCCAGAAGAGTGAAATTGAGCGCATGGTTGAAGAAATGTTAGAGGCTGACATTATTAGACCTAGACAAAGTTCTTACTCTGCATCGGTGGTAATGGTATTCAAGAAATATGGCTCATGGCGTATGTGTCCAAATTATAGTGAGCTCAACAAGATCACTATTAAAGATAAGTTTCCAATTCCCATCATTGATGAATTGTTAGATGAACTACATGGAGAAATCTATTTCACAAAGTTGGATCTTCGTTCAAGGTATCACCAGATTAGAATGAAGGAAGAAGATATCCCAAAAACAACATCCCGAACTCATGAAGGCCATTATGCATTTTTGGTCATGCCTTTTGGACTTACAAATGCACCTTCCACATTCCAAGGGTTGATGAATTCCATTTTCAATCCCTTCCTTCGAAAAATTGTTTTAGTATTTTTTGATGATATACTAATCTATAGAAAGTCTTGGGAGGATCCTGTGTGACATGTTGACAAGGTGCTACAACTACTAAAGGAGCAACAACTATATGCCAAACCATCCAAATGTTTCTTTGGATTGAAGGAGGTAGAGTATTTGGGTCATATTGTATCTCATGAAGGTGTCAAGGTAGACCCTAAAAAGATTAAGGCCATCATGGACTGGTTGATTCCAAAAACATTGAAGAATCTTAGAGGATTTTTGGGTTTGACAGGTTACTACCGCAAGTTTGTTCGGCACTATGGAAGAATAGCAACACCTTTAATGGAACTAATTAAGAAGGATGCATTTTCATGGACTCCAAAGGCAACTAAAGCTTTTGAACAACTTAAATAGGTGATGTGCAAAGCTCCTATCTTGACCACTCCAGAATTCACAAAAACCTTTATTGTGGAATGTGATGCCTTGGGAAATGGAATTGGTGTTGTCCTAATGCAAGAAGGAAGGCCCTTGGATTTTGAAAGTTGACCACTCAAGGGAAAGGACTTACACAAACCCATTTATGAGAAGGAAATGATGGCAATACTACATGCATTGAAGAAATGGCGTC
>ML800967.1:167327-186595 GCA_009831015.1 Picea engelmannii | reverse complement strand
TTCCTTTCTTAAGTCAACTTAAAAATATAACTTTTAACTTCTTGACTTTCCCCCCTTCAGTGTGAGACTATGACCTAGTGGGGGTGCCCAGGCCACTGAGTCTCCTCATCACCTCTCTAAGAGGTGGGGGACATTACACTAACCAAGCTTTGGAGCTTCTTGGGACTTGCCAACTTCTACCAAAGGTTCATTTTGGGATTCTCCCATATTGCATGGTCCCTCAACCAAGTGAACAAGGGCGGTGGCGAGGAAAAGTTTGGATGGGGGGAGGCACAACAACGAGCATTCGATGATATGAAGAATTTCTTGTGCTCAGCTCCAGTACTCTCCTTAACCGATCTGTAACAACCGTTTGATATTGATACTGATGCTTCTGACTATGTTGTAGGGATAGTTCTCACTTAGCAGAGTCATCCAGTATCATACCATAGTGAGATAGTCTTAGATACCGTAAAGAAATTCCCCATCTATTAAAATGAAATGTATTCCATTGTGAAATCCTACCGTCAATGGAAACATTACATTTTGGGAAAGGAGACAATCATCCACACTGATCACAAGCCTCTATAACTCATACAGACATAGAGGAAGTTGCAAAATGACCGCCATAAAAAGTGGTCCACATACCTGCAATAGTTCCACCTCAACATCAAGTATAAGAAAGGAGCACAAATCATGTCGTTGACTGCCTCAATCTACCTTCCATTGTTGCACTCACCACCATGCTCCATCCGTGTGGGAATGAGGCATCTGAGTGGCCCCAACTTTATCAGCGTGACCCTGAATTCATCACCACCTATCATCTCTTGGGTATAGGCATGAATGTCACCGATTTTCACATTTAGGATGGACTGCTATGCCATCTGGGCCACCTCTGTGTTCCCACAAGAAAGTGTGAAAAGATTATTTGGGAGGCTCACTACAGTCGTATGACAAGACATTTTGGCATGGAGAAAACTGCAATAATTCTACAGAAACATTTTATTGGCCAAAAATTCAACAAGACGTCCGCAAGTATATCATATCTTGCACTACCTATGCCATTTCCAAACCAACCATCAAGAAGCAAGCCTTATACACCCCTCTTCCTACTTTTGAGAGGCCTTGGGAATCCATCTCGATGGATTACATGTCTGGCCTTACATCCACTAAGCAAGGAAATGATTGTGTATTTGCGGTGGTTGATTAGTTTTCAAAGACGATCATTCTCACAACCTAAAAGAAGAGCATCACAGCAACAGATACTACCAATATCATCTTCGAATGGGAGTGGGTCCATTTTTGGATACCACAGACCATCATCTCATATCGGAACAACAGGTTCCTCGGGACATTTTGGTCGAGTCTCTCATCACTGTTGGAAACCAAGCTCACTAAATCCACTGCCTTCCACCCCCAAATTGATGGCCAAACATAGGTCGTCAATCGAATGATTGTGCACATCATGCGCATGTATAACTCTAAGAATCTGTGTACATGGGATGAGAGTCTTCCCTATGTTCAACACAGCTACAATAGGGTTCTCCATAGCTCCACCAGCCATAGCCCATTTTAGGTGGGGTTGGGATTCTAACCCTTAGGTCCCATTGATGTTGCACTACCTCTTGCAACCACACAAGAAGAATCTTCCCATGTTCATCATGAGGCCGAAAAATACACAAGATTCATTGAGCGGATTCAACACATCCGCCAATAGGTCCATGAGATTTTACAGAAAACCAATGCTAAGTACAAGAAGCTCCATGATCAACACTGGATACCACACAAGTTTCAGGTGTGAGACAAGGTCTGGTTATATTTGTAGAAATAGTGCCTTACATGGCCCCATCAGAATCTATGTCCACTTCGCCATGGGCCTTACACTATCACCAAGGTCATGGGTGATAATAATTTTGAGCTCAACACTCCCCCCTTCCTTGGCTTGCACCCAATGTTCAATTTGGAGCTCCTTCAGCCATGTTTTCCACCATTATTGGACACCTCAGAGATCGCAGAACAATTGACACCAATAGAGCTCAACCCTGACTGTATGAAATAGGAATCCACTAATCATATAGTGGACACACGGGTGAATGGCACTCGCCAACATAGAATCTAGCTTTATCTTTTTTTCAAGGCAGGGTACCTCTTACACCAAGGCAAGTGCCTCAGCCGAGGCCAAATTCCGCAGAAATTTCCTCACCTGATGGGGGCACTCAATGCAATGGAGACCATTTATTCCTAAGCAGGGAGGACTGATCTAGGTGGATATTGGTGTCCACCCACCTATTCCAACTGGCTCATCTTGACAGTTTTTAGTTCAACATGTTTCTCTGTAATGATGAAATTTCTTTTTAATTGTGGGTTCTACACTTCCGAGGATGCCTTGAATCCCTACACAACATCCAAGTGGACATTGGTGGCCACCCACCTATTCCAACTAACTTATTTTGGAATTTTTCATGTCAGTGCATCTTTTTATACTTCCAGAGTCATTTTGGGGCCCTAAACAATGTTTTTTTGGCTTTCCACAGTCAAACTGTAGACGAAGTCAGATTTTTATGGAATAACATGTATTGATTGAAAATACCTTTCCAACGGGCTATGACACACCTAAAACAGGGGTCGTATGAAAAATTTACAACCACGGGAAGTTGAGGTACCAACTTACCTATCGGGGCCCACATAACTCGTGGTGTTTCATCTCCTAGGGTTAGGTTTTTCGATGTCTAGGGTTTTGGAATTCATAAGTAATGTTAAAAATGCCTCTAGAGCATCATTGTAATCATTCTGCATAGACGAATGTGTGTAGCGGCCACATTTCTTCTCAGAGATAACTACCATCATTCGAGCAAGTTGTTTTCAGTTCTGCAACTTTATAGTTTCAACCTATTTTACTTATTCAATAGAAGTTATTGTTCACTGGATATATGTTGTTGTTCTATGTATCTATGTGTTATTGTATTCAATCTATTATTCATTTCGTTATGCTCATAAATCCAGATCAACACTAGTCTTCATGTTGCAAGTGCTAAAAGCCTAGTTTAACTATCTTCTCTCTCAATGTTTTGCACTAGTTCAAGATTAATTGAATTTGAACTATCATTTGTTAGTATTCTTAGTCTAATGTCTTACATCCTAGATTAGATTCATTGTCTAAAAAAAATCATTGATTCAGGGCATTTAATTTACTTTTTTAGCTCAATAAAAATCATTGATTGTCTTATTAACACCCGTCACACACACACTATTAACTTGCTTTGCCTAATCCATCTTAACCTCACCCTTATCCTTGACCTAGCTAATCAAGTAACCAATATAGGGGCCCATATACTTACCTTTAACTTGCTATAGTATCCCTTGAGGTTCTTAGGGAATCCTCCCTTGCATTGGAAACTTATCCTTTACTAAAACGAGGTAAGTACATGCTTAGGTGATAGTGGAAATGACTTCCATGTGTTACAATAGTCAAGCATATTGTGAAGGATTTTCACAAGTGATAGATTTTGTGATAACGCATCCTATTCTTAATATATTTGACCTAAAAATTTAATCCCCCAAATGATACAATAAATCCTTTCTTTCCTATTATAAACCTAGCTTGTATGAGGAGAGGTTTGAGAATGCGAAGTTTTAGGGTTACCACAAACTTTGGGATTTGAAGGTTGAGCTAGGGAGGAGGCCCTAGTATATTAACACATTGAAAAAGACTTAGATATGGCATATTATGGAGAGGGGGATGATTTAATCCCTATCTTGTTATTTTAATCACATAAAGAGCTAGTCAAGATATGGGGTCGTATGAAGGCATGAATGTAGACCTAACCTTGGAGGCATCAGAGATTGACTTGATGTTAGGATTGATAGGTGGCATGTAGGTTTAGTGGGTTTTGGTCCTAGATACAAAAAGGCATGTAAAGAGAAAGAATGACGAGTAGGATTTTTAAAGGAAAATATTTAAGCTCTTGAGAGGTAAAGAGTCTTGACATCAATACACGAGTAATGGTTTGTCTATTGATTTCACTTTCTTGATCGACTGTGGAGAATGCATAGTTTGTATACTTAGGTGCCAAGGTATCAAAGAAGATAGAAGGTTCGAAGGTGACTGAGATTCATGGAATTGAATTTTATTGTGATTCATAGTTTTTTTATAGTAGAGGAGGATTTTCTCGTAATGAAATATGTACGACGTAAGAAGGTTTTACTAGATATAGATAAGAGGTTAGGTAGGAGTCAACCTGTTGAAAAAGGAAATGTACTAGGGTTAATACTAATCATAAAAAAATGGTAGTTGTTCATGATGTGATTTTTCCTAAGGTGGAAGATTTGATGGATAAGGAACTTGTTGGGAGGTTGGTGGGAAAATATGTTAAAGGAAAAACTTTGAAGGTTTGGATGGGAGAACATTTGAAGCCAACACTGGGATACCTCCCTACATTTAATTTACTTGTTCAATGATGAATCTATTTTCTATTTTAATTTGAAGTGAATGCAAATATCTGTATGGATAAGGACTCGTTATTGGGTCCATTGGGCTTGAGCCTCAAGCATTGGAAATTGGGTTTTGACCGATGAAGAGAACCTACATTTAATCAAAATATTGGGTATTTTTGCCAAGTTTTCCAATCGAACTTTGGAATGGAAGTATTTTTGAAGATATTGAAAAATATATTGGTCATTTAATCACTCTGGAGGACCGTTGTTTGGAGAAATAATATCAAAGGATAATTCAAATTATAGTTGAATTATACCTTAGAGAAGGTGTTCCAACAAAACTAGGTATTGAATGGGGGACATGGATATTTATACAAAAGATGGACTATTGGAAGCTCCCTTTTATATGTGGTTTATGCCATGTAGTTGGGCATATGATATTTCATTGTAATTTTTCCATGTATTCCTTGAACATTCATAAGAATGTTTGGGTATTAAAATTAAAATAAGTGGGGGTTTGGAGGTCTTGGTTAAAGGATGTACATAAGAGAGCCAATATATGTATTATGTGACTCTTTGACATGTGTATAGTCCTCTTGGGCCCATTCTAGGACTGGAAAATGCTCAAAGTGACGTAGCAGATTGAGAGACTTAATTAGTAGAAAATGTATGATTAATTTATAACTCTCCATGTTCTCTCATGATGTTCCTTGTGGGTCCTTGTTCCCTTTTGGTTGTGGGGTTTCTGGTAAACACATGGAGATTTCAAGTGATGAGTATCATGATTTTATAGAAACCCTAATTGGAAAATTGAGGGTAGAGGTGGTGTTATGTTCTCTCATGATGTTCCTTGCGGGTCCTTGTTCCCTTTTGGTTGTGGGGTTTCTGGTAAACACATGGAGATTTCAAGTGATGAGTATAATGATTTTATAAAAACCCTAATTGGAAAATTGAGGGTAGAGGTGGTTTTTGGTTTGGGAGAGCCCCTTCAGAAGGTGGGGAGGTTCCCATGATTGAGATTATATATAAAAAAGGGGAAAACCCCAAATGTGATACCAACTTTATTTCAAAGAATTTATACGTAGACCTGTTAGATCCCAATGAGGTTTTGCGAGAGGAGACTAAGTCCCAATCTTCCTTGCATTCAAACAAATATAGGAAGAAATATCACCAAATACCCTAAAATTCTCCTACCTTTTGAGATCTAAAAAATAACTAGAGGTGGAACCATGGGGTTTGGATGGGGGATTGGCCATTGACAAGGATTCATATTCTTTTGTGGGGAGAAAATCTCACTTGTCTTTGGATAAGTCCCAAACTAAAAAGGAAATAATATAAGGTGAACAAATCACCATTAGTGGGGTCCTTAGAGTAGGGAAGACCCAAAAATTGGTTCTAAAATGATCAATCTTTCACTAAAGTTTTGAATATTTTAGGCCTATTTCTTTATGTAATCTAATTTACAAACTCGTATAAAAAATCATTGCTAATAGAATTGAAGGTATTTTTTCAAGTAGAATTTGAAGGTATTATTTGAAGACAAAAAAATTGTCAGCAATTATTTTGAAAATCGATCGGGTGAAAGCATATGATAAAGTGAATTGGTTATACCTTAGATTATTGATTCTTCAGTTGGGTATGAGCCAATAGACAATCAATTGGATCATGGGATGTCTTTCATCAGTTTCATTTATAGTATTGATAAATGGTTTTCCATCTAGGTTTTTCGTTGCATTAAGGGGTCTCATGCAAGGTTGTCCTTTATCACCTTTTCTCTTCCTTCTAGTTGTTGAGGGTTTAAGTATGATAATTAATTACACCAAAAGAAAAAGAGACTTGAAAGGAATTAAAATTGAAAAAAATATATATGTTTCTCATCTTCTATTTGTAGATGATACCATGATATTTGGTCATGGAAAATCTAAGGAGATGGAAAAAATTATGGAGTTATTGGAACTCTATTGCAAAGATATAGGGATGGAGATAAAAATGAACAAATAATCTCTACTATTTAATGAAATAATAGATGAAGTAAAGGTATAAAACAAAATTTTGTTTCCTATGAACTTTTGTGAACTGAATCATGGGGTTAAATATATTGGTTTTATTTTAAAACAAAATTACTATAGGTATGATGATTGTATGTGGTTATATAACAAAATTGAAGCTAAAATTTCAATGTGGTGCTATAAATGGTTGTCTCGAGGTGGGATATTAGGTTTGACTAAGATTGTTCTAAAGAGTACCATGGTGTATTGAACGTCCATAGCTCAAATTACTAAAGGCATCTTAAACAAAATAAAAAAGAAATGTTTTAGTTTTTTGTGGTTTGGGAAAATGGCAAAGGAGGGAATTCCACTAGTTAAATGGTCAATATTAGCTACCCAAAAAGAAGCAGGAGGACATAATCTGAGATACACACACATACGTGTGTGTGTGTGTGTGTGTGTGTGTACATACATATTTAGTTTAGCACTCGTAGAAAAAATCCTATAGAGATTGGTTTATAATGAAGGATTGTGGGGTAAAATTATGAAAACAAAGTGTATAAAGGGAAGAACAATAGAAGATTTTTTTAAACTGACAAAGAAACATTCTCAAGGAGATTCTATTGTTTGTAAATCCTTGGTAAGGGCCTTCCCTTTAATTGGAAAATGGGGCATCTTGGAAAATAGGAATGTGTGTATGTGTGTGTACACATATACATACATACATACATACATATTCAGTTTATCACTTGTATCAAAAAGTATATAGATATTGGTTTATAATGAAGGATTGTGGGGAAAAGTGTTGGATCATGTTGTCATTGATGCCAATGGTTTGATTGATTTATGTCAAAGGATTGATGTCAAGTGATTAAATGATTGATTTATAGGCTTGATTGATTGATGATTGATGAACAATGTATATGTATTGTCCTTGATGAGAATGATAGATGTCAAGTGGAAACCAATCGATGAAGATGGATCAATAAGCTATCATTGATGAGAATGCATAGATGAAGATGGATCAATGAGTTGTCATTGATATGATGATGATGGATCAATGATTTGTCATTGATACATGATGCATAGTTGGATTGATCTTATCATGGTTGATAAGGTGCAAAAATGGATGAACTCCAAAGTGGTCCCCTTATGGTGAAAGCCCTCACGGGAAGATGCTTTACAATTGAGTTATCCTTGAAGTGTGGATGGAGAACCCATGCTTATATGTGGAATAATGAGATGAAGATCCATGATTTTGTTGGTGAAACTATCCTAGATGGATAGTTATTGTCATGCCATTTTCGGTGATATGTGGAATGTCACATAACTCCTCATGGTTTGAGAGTTATGGCCCTACGAAGTTGAAGGACCCCCATATGATGGCTTGAAGCCCCATAAGGTCAAAAGAAGTCAAAGTGATTGAGAAGAAGAAATTATTATTTAAATGATAAAGTAAAGTGACAAAGTCAAGGTGGATTATTTAAATGATAAAGAGAAGTGACAAAATCAAGAAGGAATATTTAAATGATAAAGTATTGGAGAACTTTCTATTTATGGAAAGTGGTTAACCCTAAAATAAGGAAAATAGGGTAAGTGACCTAGAAATGGGTTAAGTGACCTAGAGGATGAAAGTATAAATAAGATAGAAATGGTCTCTTGTAAGACATACTTTGTGTGGATCAATGGAGAGCTTCTTGTGAGATTACCTTTTTTGAGTATTGATGGAGAGCTTCTTGTGAGAGCATATTTGGTGTGGATCTCTTGAGAATTATTGAAGATCTATTCTAAGAATGAGAGCTTGAGGAGGATCTCATGGACGCATCAAATTTTCGGCAATATCGGAGATATTGACGGAAAAAGTCTTGGAACTTCAGAAACCCTAGTTTCTGAGGTGTACGCGGGCTGTAATGGGCCAGGGCGCATACATACGCGGGTTGTATGAGGACAGGGCGCATACAGTGGATAAAATCATGGAGATTTGTGTTTGAGTTGATGACTGGTTGTTGAAGACTGAAGCAGGTTCCAGATGTACATTCTATGGGCTCAGATGTGTCATTGAGACACTGGTATGGTTACATTATTGTCTTGATGGATAGTATTGCTTGTTGTGTTGTGAATTCTTAGGGCATTCTTGGTATGGCTGATGTGATGTGATTTATGTTGGTTGATGGAGTAATAAGTACTCTTGTGATTCAGTTGTGATATGATTTCTATGGTATACTAGTTGTTTATACATGATTCAGTTAGCATTCATTGTGGAGCATGAGTAAGCTATTGGAGAGCTTGGATGTATTGTGACTGGCTAGTGGTCAGTGGAAGACAGAAGAAATTATGCTTGCAGGTTGTAGAGGATATGAGTATGTGATGAAAAGGATAAACCCTAATAGCTTAGAAGGCATACACAGGTTGTTGTATATATTGGCCACGTGAATATGTGGGTTGTAGTGAGCCAAGGTGCGTACACACACGGGCTGCACTATTGACAGGTCCCGTACCTGTTGCATATTGATATATGTTGAGGATTGTTGCCTCATCTCAGTTGGTGCTGAGGGTGTAAGATGATAATTGCATTATAGAGCTGGTGCTCTTGTAGAGTTGTACTCTATTCAATTGTTGCTGAAAAACCCCAGGATTCTAGTCCATAATAAAAATAAAATTGTACATACATCTTGTGTTCTTTTTGTTCCTTGTGGCGATGACTTATTGATGATCTATTTTTCTGATATATGTTGCCAATATATGTTCACATCTAACTAGTTATAAATGAAAACAATGAGTAATAAGTAAATGTTGAATGCTAACTAATGAGTTTTGTGCAAGAGGGAAGTTTTGGGAAAAAGAGCCCCCCCCCCCTCTAAGTGTGGTAGCTGTGTCCCACAAAAATTTATGAAAACAAAGTGTTTAAAAGGAAGAAAAATATAATATTGGTTTAAACTAGAAATGAAACATTCTCAAGGAGATTTAATTGTTCAAAAATCCTTGGTAAGGGCCTTCCCCTTAATTGGAAAATGGGGTAGCTTGGAAAATAGGAAATGGAAGCAAGGTCAGGATAGGGAAGGATCCTTGGATTGGTTGTAAAGGAAATTATAGATTTTAATACCCCTATATTGTAAATTTGTATGTTTACATATGTTTTGATAGGCTGGTGAGCCATTATGGTTTTTGGGAAAGAGTTCCTATGTAATTATGTTTTGGGCTATAATGCTTGTGGGATATTAGGTTGAAGATCCTATATGTTAAAAGGTTGGTGAGACTATCATTGTACATTGTAATCACACTCATATACATTAATAAAAATACATCACGACTGTAGACGAAGTCAAACAAAATATTATGGGGACCTAAAACTCTACCAAAGGAAAAGATGGATAAGGGCTTAAGGAAAAGGGATGAGAACCTATATGTTGAAAGGTCAGTGAGCCTATCATTGCACATTGTAATCACCCTTATATACATTAAAATATATATCGTGACTACAAACCAATTCAAACAAAGGAGTATGGTGGTCTAGGACTCCATTAGAGGAAAAGGGGGTTAAGGACTTAATGAAAAGGGGCTAAGACAACGGATATAATATTTATTCCTAATTCCTACGTCTTAATTCATGGTAATTTATCATAAGTTCTCAAGTAAGGGGATAGATTTGCAAGTGATGGGGAAAGGATTTATTTAAGTGACACTTGTCAAAAGGTTGACATGCATATATAAAGTTTGGTCTTAGTGAGAAATCCATCAATCATTCATCGCTCTACAATTATTATTATTATACTTTCCCAGTATTTCTCGAGGATATCAGGTGTAATCTAGTGAGCCACTCTAACCCTATTTCTTTGTGAACCTTGAGAATCCTAAGTGGATTTGGGTGAAACATTATCCCTCGATTTCCTTCAAGAAAGTTGGATCCCTGGAGGGAAAAAAAATTGGGATAGGTTTCCTTGGGTGTGTGGCCTAGAGGGTTTCTAGAGACTCCATTATAGCAACTAAAGTTCCTAGATCCACATATTTGAGACTTCTCCTCTGGCCTATATTGGATCCCTGGAAGGGAAGTAGGATAGCCTAAGGGATTGCAAAGTAGAGGAGGTACACTTACTTGGGTTATGCAGGTTGATGCAGAATGAGAGGTTGTAGGTTGGAATTGTTGTTGGATTTTGGTACCTTGGCGTAGACATCTATTGTGATAACTATGAGACCTTAGTTGGCTCAAGTAGCCTTTTCCCTAGTGGATTCATAGCCCCAGTTCAAGGGTGACCTATTTTTGAGAGAGATAGAACAAAAATGTCTATGGTTGGGTGGAACGACTAAGGTCTACAGCCAATTGATGATTATATAAAAGATAAGTGTTCTTATTGTATGCTTTTATGTTGTGTATAATGTGTCTTTTTATATGTTGAATTGTATTATGTTGCACATGTGTATATTATTATGTGTTAACCATGAGACTGCATATTATTTGGACTACATAATTTTATCATATGCAGGGCATAATATTACAATTGGTTTTAGATCCCTATTGGGCACAATTATTCATGTCATCAAAGTATATATGAGCAAGGATAAATAATTTAAAAAATATTTTTTTTATAGAGGTTGAATTGTAGTGACATATGCCTAGAAGTGAGTATGGGGTGTGTAACAATGTGGTATCAGAGCATAAAAATGGAAAAAAACTATGTAATTTTGAAGTACCCAATACTCTCAATAGTGGACATGGGGTATTGGGCATGTTACAGATTGGTATCAAAGCAAAGGTTACAAAAATTGGGATATATGGGCTAGAAATGAGCACATTGAAGATAAAATATAGGTTTCCTGCTAATTGTTTAACAAAATTCCTCAAGGAGAGAAACTTGGGAAATTTCAAATTTAGAAATCACGAATTTGAAGTTTCTTAGATGTGGTCAAGTTTGAAAGTAGGTGAGTTATAGAGGCATGAATTCCTATATTCATAGTTACATATTTGTATTATTGGATTGGACTATCGATTTGCAAAGTTAGCCATGGAAGAAAATAGAGAAATTAGTAAAAATACAAAGGGGAAATTGGCTCAAAAATGTTTAATTAATACTTATAGGATTTAATTTGGTAATGGAGGACATATTGTAGGAGTTGAGTTTGAAAATTTCATGGAAAATGGAAATTTATGGAAAATAGGCGTTATTTACATAATTGGAGAATTTGGGATTCTTTTTTAAATTTGGAAAATTTAGATTTTTCTATATGGTTGACGTCAGTGATAACGTGGAGATGCTAGGTGGTATCCAATTCAACACATGTAGGTGGACAAGTGTCATCACTAGGTTCGTTTCATAATGAATAGAACTTGCTATTAGTTGAGCACATCTAGCCCTGAAATGAACATGGATTGTTGATCACGATCATCCTTCATCGTTGGATATTTTAGAGGTAAGTTGGTTTTTTAAAGGGGGAGAACTTATGACTTTGAAATAGATCTATATTTTTATATCAAATCAACACTTGTCGTTGGATATTTCAGTGGTAATTTTATGTATTAGGGGTCGAGTAGTTGTAGCTCCAAAATTAATTTGGGTTGTTGGATTGGATGGATCTCAGCTGTCAGATAATTTAGAGGTAAGATGTGATATTATTCATCGAGCATTTGTGGTTCTAAAATGACTATGGGTCATTTATCTTGATGAAGGTCAATAGTTGGATCTTAATTTTCCATATTGGGTAAGGTTGGTGTGTCATGTGGAGGAGGTAGGGCAGAGTGGGACCCTCTCTCTCATCCATGGCTAGGATAATTCCAGGTGGAGGGAAAATAAAAAGGGGTCATATGTCCCATTAATTTGGTAAAGTAGAGAGAAGAAAAGGATAAAGGAAGAAAGAGGAAAGATAAGGAAAGAAGAAAGAGAAGGAAGGGTGACAGAGAAAGAGAAATAAGATAGAGAAAAGGAATATCTGGAGGATGATAGGGTAGGGAAAGCGTGGTCAAGGTAGTGACATGGCATTACCTCAGGGTGATAGGTGGACCTAAGGTACCACATCAACCATGCCACGTTAGCAATATGACACATCAACAAATAGTGTTCAATGTTTAAAAAAGACACAAGTTTGGATACATTTTTATTTTGGCTATAATAGGAGCATATTGAATCAAAATGAGATAATATTTTATAGGTATGTATAGAGTTACAAGGCCTACTAAAGTGCTTGCAAGGGACATTGGTCAATTATGCACCAAAAATTGTAAATTAGAGGTTTTTAAAGAGCAGGGTGGTGCTTAGTGGTAGGGGCATTATTAGTAATGATATTTTTACAGGGTGTTAAGAAATAAAACATGGAAATACCCAATGAAGGAATTGGCCAACTTCCAAAGGGTTTGGAATGGAGGTGCCAAAATAGGGAAAAATCCACTATTTCGAGCCATTTTTTGGAATTTCAAAGGACAAAAAGGGACCCCAGATGAAAAATCTAGAAAAAATTATTTACTTGTCATTTTATCTACTTATCAAGCCATATAAATTTGTTTTAGTGAATTTTTTCTAGAATAGTTTAGTTTGAAAGATAGCCAATTTGGCTAAAAATTCCAAGTATGGGAAAAGTGCAAAAAAGTGCAAAGTTGGAATTTCTAGATTGCTATAGAATTTGACTGTATCAACAAATGGACAATATGAGGTTTTTTTTGGACTCACCATAATCATTGTTATCAATGTCTCCTACAACATTTTTACAGGTTATTTCCATATTTTCCTCTACAGGTGACAGAAGTTGGTTTCTGAGATTAATTGCACTAGGGAGAAAGCTGCACAAAATAGGGTAATATTAACAACATTTAGAAGTATATAAATTTTTCCTCAAATCTTGGAATTGAGCAAGAGGGTAGTCATTGGAAAGATAATGAAAATTAGAATGTAAATATATTCCCATAATTTAGATTTGAGAAACATAATTTCTCATCAAATCAAAATAATACAATTGGTGGCCTTAAAAAACAGAAAATCATGTATAACTTCCATAATTGCAAAATTATTTTTATCTAACATAATTTTGTTGCATGCACATTTTGCAGAATTCAAGATACATACAAAATATAGCAGGTTCATAATGAGGACTAAAAATATGGAAGATGCATAGAGATCTTACATCCATGAGGAGGAAGTCATGGGACTAAATATTAGCCTAGGAAATGAAAAGACTAAATCAAATGCGCATAGAGGAGGCAAAACAAATCCCATGGAGTTGAAATGGACCATGAAAATATTGAAGAGAGAGGTGAATATTTATAAGGATGATAACGAAAGGTTAATTAAATCTCATGAGAAACAAAACCACATCAATACTCAGATATTCCAAAGCTTGAACAAATTTCAAAAGAAAATAAACAAGGAATTAGGCTCGAGGCAGGCATAAAAACGCATATGCCATGCCAAGAAGGAGGATGTTAAAGGTTAAGCACTCTAGAAGTGCTAGTATACATCAAAAATATTCACCAATGCATTCATTTAGAAGGGCACATGTAGTTTTGGAATTTTAAAGTAGCCCAAGTTTGTCTCCTGTTATACATCATAGAAGGAGGTCTGAGGTAGATGATCTACAAGGGGATATTAGGAAGATTAAAACTCCTACATTTGATGATGATAATAAGAAAAGTGAAGATGTTGAGGATTGGTTTCTAGGCATGAGGAATTAATATTTCCAATTGCACAATTATTCATCAAATTTAGAGGCCAAAATTGCAATATAACATCTTCAAGGGAAAGCTTCAATGTGGTGGGATCATCTCAAGAAAGTTAAACACATTGATGAGAAGAGGATCTCATGGAGGAAGTTTGAAAGGTGTTTTCAAAAGAAATACTTGCCAGATCATTATTATGGCAAGAAGATGCAAGAGTTCTTTTAACTCAAGCTTGGAAGCGTGATAATGAAGGAGTATGAGAGGAATTTTCTAGAATTATTGAGGTATGTTGTCTTCATCAAGGATGATAAGGTTAAAATCCAAATATTTATGAGTGGGTTACCTTATTATATAGTGATAAAATTCATTTTGATGAGCCCGATACCTTATAAAAATTCCTAAGAAAAGATAAGTATTTGTATGAGAAGAATAAGGGAAGGTCATATTTTCAAAAGGTTTGGGATGACAAGAAGAAAGAAAATTTGTAGCAAATAAATAAAGGGTACAAGCCACCATTTTTTAGAAATAGTTCTCAAGGATAGATAGCCCAAAATGAGTCCAGGATGAAAAAGTATTTGGGGAAAATTCCAAGACAATATCTCATAAAATGTCGGGGATGTGAGGGAGATCACATGTATAAGGATTGTCCTCACAAAGGAAAAAGGATGAGGACTATTCACAACATCTAGGAGGTTGGTATAGTGGAAGACATGGGTAGGAGTATCTCAAGGATTTATGTAGCCTTGGAAAATAAACAAGTATACAATCAGTCTCACATGATTTAGGTAGAAGGTAAGATCAATAACCAACATATAGCTATTTTAATAGATTTTGGGGCTAGACATAGCTACATAGACTAATATTGTTGAGATATTTCATTTGAGAATAAGAAGGCATGAGAAATATTGGTTGGTATAGCTATCTATTGGAGCCAAGAGATGGATCAATGAATTGGTTAAGGATTTTCCAATAGACATGAATGGAGTCAACACAAAGGTAGATTTGAATATCATACATTTGGGTTCATATGATTGCTTATTTGGTATGGATTGGTTGGACAAGCATTATGTTATCGTATATTGATACAAGAAGGAATTCACTTGTCCTGATGAGGAAGAACAACAAAGGAAATTTAAAGGGATTCCAAGGCCTATATTCATCATAGAAATATCAACCATATAGTTGAAGAAGAGTTTCAAGAAAGGGTGTCGGATTTATGAAAATCATATGGAAGAGATATCCAAGGATAAAATGCCAAGTGTTGAAGAATATTCAATCTTAAAAGAATACGAGGATGTATTTGGGGAGATACTAGGGTTTCCACCAAACAAAGACATTTTTCCATTGATTATGTGCTTGGTGTTGCCTCAATGTCCAATACTCCCTATAGAATTAGCACACCAAAGTTAAATGAATTACATATGCAACTTGAAGAACTTTGAAAAATGGGTTCATATACCCAAGTGTGTCACCTTGGGGTGCCCTAGTGCTCTTTTTGAAGAAGAAGAAGGATGGAACATTAAGGATATTCATTTATTTCAGACAACTGAATAAGGTTACCATAAAGAACAAGTATCCTTTGCCAAGGATAAATGATATTTTTTATCTCTTGAAAGATGCAAAGATATTTTCTAAGATTGACTTGAGGTCAGGATACCATCATGTGATAATAAAAGAAGAATATATCAACAAGACATCATTCAACCCAGGGTATGTTCACTATGAGTTTTTAGTGGTGTCATTTGGGTTGTCAAATTCACTAGTTGTCTTCATGTGTTTGATCAATGGAGTGTTCAAAGAGCATTTCGACAAGTTTGCGATTTTTTTATTGAATGATATTATCATATATTCTGATTCTAACTAAGAACATGAGAAACACTTAAGGATGGTGCTAAGATGTTAAGGGAACATCATTTGTATGCAAAGCTAAGAAAGTGTTTGTTTTATTAGAAATTGATACACTATCTGGGCCACATTATATCAGAGGAGGGAATAATAGTGGACCTAGAAAAGATTAAGGCAATAAAAGAGTGGTTAGCACCAAGGAACATTTTAGAGTTCATATCATTTATGGTACTTGCAAGTTATTATTAGAGGTTTATTGAAGGCTTTTCAAATATTGCACACCCAATCACTTATTTGAAAAAGAAGGGTGTGAAGTTCAAATGGAACTTTGAATGTGAATAAATATTTCGTCACTTGAATTATTTATTGACAAGTGAAACAATATTGAATATTTATGATCTAGAGGAGGAATGTTGGCAAATATTTAACAGACAGCGAATGGAAAATATTTAACAAACAGCGAATGCAAAATATTTAACAAACAGCGAATGCTTGTCATTGATGGAAAGTACAACAGTGAAGATGGCAAGAACAGGAAGTTTGTAATCGACAGGCAAACAGAAGATAAGTTCAGGAAGGTCGAATGATCGAAGGCAACGCAACAGTGATCGAGTGATCGAACACTCGTAAAGTTTGAGAAGAACTACCGATCGTTGGATCCCATCCAAAATTATCGACAGAATGAGGACCGTCATATCTGAATTTAGTCAAGAAGAATGCGCTGAAGAGGAGAACAGATCTCAGGCGTTAGATCCAAGTGCAGGATCCGACCATCGTTGGATCAAGAAGAACCTACACGTACTTTAAGGTACAAGGAGAAGCGGGTGTAATCGTGATATGTGAAATCGCGATGTAATCTGAGCCGTCAGATCAAGGTTTGATCTGGACCGTTGATTCCAATCCATGTCGGGGTTTCAAGGATCGCGTGTTCGAGATGTCAAAGAAACAATGCAACAAGAATGTCGATTTCGCGATATGCGAAATTGTGATTCAATCGCAGCTGTTGAATGAAGCTCAGATCTGGACCGTTGATCTAACTCCATGTCGGAGTTTCGGGGATCGACAGTTGAACATGTCAAAGGTTACTAACATCAGGAATCTCGATTTCACGATATGCGAAATCGCGACTTGATCACAACCGTTGAGTCAAGATTGAATCTGGACCGTTGATTACAGCCCGTGTCGAAATTTCGCGGATCGAGTGTTGAACATGTCAAAGGTTATTAACATCAGGAATCCAGATTTCACGATATGCGAAATCGCAACTTGATCGTAGCCGTTGATTAAAGATTGAATCTGGACCGTTGATTACAGCCACTGTCATAATTTCGCGAATCGAGTGTTGAACATGTCAAAGGTTATTAACATCAGGAATCCCGATTTCGCGATATGCAAAATCACGACTTGATCGCAACCGTTGAGTCAAGATTGAATCTGGACTATTGATCCAACTCCTTATTGGAGTTTCGTGAATCGCGACATGGAGAGGCAAAAGAAACGATGCAACATGAATTACGAAATCGCGATGTAATTGCAACCTTCAGATCAAGATATGATCTGGATCATTGATTCGACTTCTTTACGAAATTTCATGGATCAAGATTTGTAAGTGACAAGAACATTGAACATCAGGAATGTCGAATTCGTGATATGCGAAATCGCGAAAGCGCCTTATGCATAAGACTGTGGTCACAGCCCTTGGTCATGAGAAAGGGAAGGAGTCAGTCCAGATAAGCTCCATTTCGGAGCTTCGGAGATCGTGACATGAAGCGTCGAGACACTTGGGTACAGGAATGTCGAAATGCCAAAACCCGATTTAAAGGCAAGATTAATAAAGTTCATCCAACGGTGCAGATAAACTTGAATGTGATCGGAAGGTTACTGTTCTCTCTCACAGTTAATCCCTCAGTTATGAATCTGTTAGTGAAACGGATTCATGATTGTGAATATATTGGTGTTTCAGTTACTCAGACAATTGTCTTCTTTTTGCCTAAGAATATGGGAAGTTGAATCTCCATGAGTGTGTATAAAATAAAAAGAGACAGACAACGTATGGTTGGTTGTTCTAATGAAAAAGAATGAAACTATAAGAAAGGGAAAAGGAGAGGATGTGATGTATGAAATTGAGCATATGTGCAGAGTGAGATGAAACGCAGAGCAGAATAACAGAGCAAGTTGAAGCAGAGAAGAATGACAGAAAAAGTTGATGCAGAGCAGACCTGCTAAACAGACAGAGGAAGAGAAGAATTACAGAACAATTTGTAGAAGATCAGACTTACAGAACAGAGAAAGAATGGTAAGAATTGATTTATCTGTGTAGTTTTCTGTGTATTCATTCTTTAATACATTAGGGAGGTTGGGAGGTGCTCGGGAGAACTGTTGTCCTCATAGGTTCAAGTGGGAGCTTGAACATAGGAAGTTGTAGCTTCCATCTGGTTGTAGCCAGAGAAACCAGGGTGGCAGGGTGGTGCTAGGGAGAACAAGTGTTCTCTGTTATACAGGTTGGAGCATGTGTAACTAGAAGTTGGTGCTTCCATCCAGTTGGTGCTGGAACATATAGGGAGTTGGTGCTTCCTTCTAGTGGGTGCTAGAGAAACTAGAGAGTTGGTGCTCTCAAACAAGTTGCAGCTTGTAAGACAAAGGTAGCAGCCTCACATTGAGTTGGTGCTCAATTAAAGATGATGTACAGAACTTAAAAGACTACCTATCATTTCGAAGAAGAAGAGATTTTCTCCCTTTATGGGTTTCCTCGTGAAAATTTGTCTTTGTGTATACCTTATGTGTGATTGATGCTTTTTACTTTTATTGTCCATATGCTGTATAATGTTGATGATCACTTGAAGAAAGATTAAGAATGTTTTAACAAACTTATAATTGTTTAATCTCAAAGATAACTGATTCAACCCCCCCTCTCAGTTGTATTAGTAATTTCAACAATTGGTATCAGAGTGAGTTCCTTTTATTCAAAGGTATATCTGTAAGCTTAAACATGACAAGTCATGAAGGAACTTCATCCTCTAATACCCCTCTGTTTGATTGAACAAATTTTGCCTTCTGGAAGATTAGAATGAGAACATACTTAATGGCCTTGAGTGCTGATGTTTGGGATGTAGTAGAGACTGGATATGCAAAGCCTGTTGTGCTAGCCTCCAAGGATGATAAGTTAAAGTTTAGTTTTAATGCTAAGGGGATGAATGCTATATTGAATGGACTGGATGAAGCTAAATTTGTAAAGGTAATTCATCTTGATACTGCCAAAGCAATGTGGGATAAACTTATTAACAGTTATGAAGGAAATGAGAAAGTAAAAGATGCCAAACTTCAAACATACAGATTGAAATTTGAACAACTAAAGATGAATGAAGATGAAACAATTAGCAAGT
>ML800967.1:141685-154868 GCA_009831015.1 Picea engelmannii | reverse complement strand
CGTGATCCAGAGACATTTGCAGAAGCTTCAGGTCATCCAGATTGGGATACAACAATGAATGAAGAGTATCGTTCTTTAATGGAAAACGATACTTGGGATCTTGTACCTCTTCCAAAAGGAAGAAAACTTTTCAGATGTAAATGGGTCTATAGAACTAAGTATGCATCAGATGGAAGTGTTGAAAGACACAAAATTCGGTTAGTTTCCAAAGGATTTTCCCAAGTTGAAGGAATTGACTATAATCAAACCTTTTCCACTGTAGCCAAAATGAATTCCATCCACCTTGTTTTTTCCCTTGCTGCCTCACATAAATGGGAGGTCCATCAGATGGATGTTAAATCCGCCTTCTTGCACGGAGATTTGCAAGAAGAAATATACATGGAACAACCTCTTGGCTATGAACAATGACTCCATCCTTGTTTTTCATCTTAAGAAATCTCTTTATGGTCTCAATCAAGATCCTCGAGCTTGGTATGCCAAAATGGACATCTTTCTTATTGACACTGGATTCTCTAGATGCCATTATGATCCTAATGTCTATACCAAGAAATTAGGAATCAATCTCATAATCCTTTTCCTTTATGTTGATGACCTTATGCTTACTATTAGTGACTCAAAACTTTTAAACCATGTGAAAACTAGCCTTAAGAAGAAATTTGAAATGACAGACTTAGGCTTTTTGCACTATTTCCTTGGCCTCCAAGTTTTGCAAACCAATGAAGGAATTTTTCTTTCCCAATCTAAGTATTCTTTTGACCTTCTTCATCGCTTTCACATGGACGATTGTAAACCAACCCCTTCTCCCTTCCAGTCTGGATTCAAGCTTACTTCCACCTGTACTTCTCCCAAAGTTGATGCCACCTTGTACCATCAGTTAGTTGGTAGCCTCTTATACTTGACTCATACCCGTCCCAATCTTTACTTTGTTGTTGGCATTTTTGTCTGGTATATGAAAACACCCCATGAAAGCCATTGGAAAGAAGCTAAAAGGATACTTCGCTATGTCTATGGTACAATTCATTTCGGGATACATTACAGTTCAGGAGGCACTCCTTTATTGGTTGGTTTCACTGATTTAGATTGGGTCGACGACCCTAGTGATCAGAAGTCTACTGCAGGTTATGTTTTCAGCCTTGGTTCAGGACCTGTCACTTGGGTCTGTAAGAAAAAACAAGCTATTTCACTTTCTTCAGCAGAAGAAGAGTACCGAGCAGTGGTAAATGCAAGTCAGGAAGCCTTATGGCTTTGAAAAATCCTTTCATAGTGTGGATTTCAGCAGCAACATTCGACCAACCTTTGGTGCGAAAATCAAAGTGCCATCAAGCTCGCCAAATACCCAGTTCAACATCAGCGCATCAAGCTACACATTCACTTCATCAGAAAGCTCATTCATGATCAAGTTATTGAAGTGCTCTTTTTCCCTACAGAATATCAAGTTGCAAACATTTTCACAAAGTCTGTTACAGAAGCGAAGTTTTCCAAACATCGAACTATGTTAGGAGTTCAAGAAGTTGTCATTAAGGGGGGATAAGCTCTAATGCCTCCTTCCTTCTCCTATTGTGTCACTATTGTAAATCCTTCAATCCTATCCCAAGTTGTTCTTAAGGGGGGATGTTAGGATATTTAGACACTTAGGAATTAGTTAAGATCTACTTGGTCTAATGTGTCATTAGGTAAAAGTGTGTTTCTGAGTGTGTTTCTTTAGTATGCATTAGTATGCATTTGTAGTTAGTAAATCTAACGATCGTGATATGTTCCCAACATAGAGTGATCTAATGGTTCATATTCATGGTTCATATTCGCCTCGATCTTAATGACCATTGATCTGTGGCTTAACACCCGATTGGTCCATGATCTCTAATTAAAGATCATGGAGGGTCATTTGTCGATGATCGATTGTGATAAACTCTCTTGTAAAATCTCTTTGTAATCTTTTTCTTTTGCATTAATAAACAGTGGTCGTGTTGATTGGGGTCGTGGATGTTTCCCCGTAGGGGTTTTACCACGTGAAAACATCAGTGTGTTGATATTTCATCTAGTTATGTGAATGGTTACTGAAGGTGTTGATTCTCTGTTGGAATACCTATGTTGTCAAATAGGTTGAGCATAGACATTCAATTGGATTTCTACAACATATCCCATTCTTGGGTGGAAATGAGAAGTTGTCACTATTGATTTCGTTACCAAGTTTCCAAAAATAATGAATTAGCATGATTTCATCATAGCAGTGGTAGATAAATTAACAAGGCCACCCATTTTATTCCACTGAAGCTAACACATAAGGCTGAGTGAGAAAGCCACCAATCATTCATCATCCTACCATTCTAAGTATTGTACTTTCCTATTCTTGCTCAGAAATATGGGGTGTAAGATAGTGAGCCATTGTAACCCCATTTATTTGTGAACCCTAAGAATCCTAGGAGGATTTGGGTGAAAAAGTATCCTTGGGTTTCCTTGGGGAAGGTTGGAGCCCTAGAGGGATAATTGTCTGGGATAGGGTTCCTTAGGTGTGAGGCCTAGAGGGTGCCTAGAGAATCCATTATAGTTGTTGGATTTCTTGGAGACACGACTCTAGGAACTCTTGGTTGACTTGTACTGGAGCCCTTAAAGGGAAGTGGGATAGCATGAAGGACTACAGAGCATAAAATGGGGTACACTTCCTTGAGTTGTGTAGGTTTATGGGGAATGAGAGGTTGTAGGTTGGAATTACTGGAGTTTTGTACCTTAGACTAGACATTACGTGTGCTAACTGTGAGACCTTAGTTGGATTAGGTAGAATTTTCCCTAGTGTATTCATAGCCCCATCTCAAGGGTGACCTGCTCCTAAGAGACATAGAACTATAGTGTCTATAGTTGGGTGGAACGTGTTAGGTTTGTAGCTAGTTGGTGATTCTATAAAAGATAAGTGTTATTATTATATTCTGTTATGATGTGCATAGTGTGCACAATGTCTTTTATAAGTTGAATTCTATTATATTGTGTGTCATGCACCAAACCCCTTAGTACCCTTTTGAGGGATGCAATATAATTTTTTTTTCTTTTCTCAATTCATCTCGAATCCTGGTAACTAGGATTACATCATCTTCGATTCGACAAGGGTTTTCAAACGACTACAAATTTGTCCAGATCTGATTTATGGATTGATAGTTATGGATTTCTAAAAATTTTGGGGCGTCATTGGCCAAAGGCCACCCCCTCGCCACATGGCTCTACTTCATTCATATCAGTAGATGTAGCACTAACGTAATCGAATTCATCATCTTCTATCAGTGATGTTTCCACCAGAGGATGGGGTCACAGGGAAAGTTCCTACCAAGCTTTCGCAGCTTCAGGCCTTCGACCCTCTATCAGTTTCATACAACCCCAAAACCTCTCAAAATTTTGAAATCTGGAGGAATTTTCCCCTTGGGAATCTAGGGTGGAGAGGTGTCCACCCTCGGGTCTAACGATTTAGGTTTGTTCACTCTTAAGACATAGCCTATGCTTGACGAGGATGCCACATGTATTCCACATCTAGTCCCGTGCTGACACGTGGGTTTTCTCTGACATGCCATATCATCATAACATACAAGGACTCGCCCAGCCAAAGGTTGGAATTTGTCTAGCTCTTATAGGCCTATTAAATTAATTAATCATTATCATAATAAATTCTCTTTCTTTCTTTATTAATCATTTATTTAATCCCTATTAGGGATAATTAATCTTCATTAAAATTAATTAACCCCGTAAATTCTGTTTTTACTTGGCCTAAATTACCAGTTCAGCTAATCCAAGGATTACTTCCCTCTTTCCTTGGAAATACAACATTTCGGGATAGATTAGTGTTAATTATTATATTAAATCCCCATCACATTAACTCCAAAATCAAATCATATTACTAATTAGTTTTTAATTAATTGTATTATAATATAATTACAATGTTTCCATTAAATGTTTTCCTAAGGAGACTCCAGGCCCGAAGCCTTCGAGAGTTATCACAACGTCGTCACTTCAACATCCTGAAGTCCCAAAGTTCTGAAGGGGTCCCACTTGTATTATGTCAAGATACAAATACAATTGATTATTTTGGATTATAATATAATAAATTGCAATAAAGGTTTATTATAATCAATCACATTAATTCGATCACATTAAATATAATATAATACAATTTATATATTAAATATTTATGCAACTTTGGTACAGGGAAAGGTAGGATTCAGGAATTCAATGATTGTAGCTCGTGAGTTCCATCACCCCAAACATCTTGGAGCTTTGAAGTCCCAAAGTCCATGAGATGGTTAAGGCATTTAATCATGGGTTATTCCCTGGTGTACTTTGACATTTGAATAATATTAAATTATATTTCTTTTTGTCTCAGGCCCTTTTATTATCTAGGAACGTTAACCCTTACTTGGTTTTATTACTGGAAAATTTAAATGGGATTATTTTCTCTTACAGGAAAATAAGGGAAAAGAAATATAATTTCCTAGACTTTATAAAACAATTTGAAATTTCTCTATTTTGGAATTAAATTCATATTTCTAATTTTCCTCTCCTCCTACGTAAAGGAGTAGATTTGCTCCTTTTACTGTGATTTACTTTTCTTACCCAGAATTTAAGAAAATTAGTTTTAAGGCAAAGAATTTCCTCCATAGTAAATTTTTTTATATTTCTACCCAAAATTACAGCCCACCACAATTATGGGGATTCTTCCCAAATTTATGGGAATTTAACATAAGTTTAGCATAAATGTTTATTAATGCCCAAATGAAATCAAAAGGGATTTTTTACTTTGATTCAAGTAGGAAGGGTCATGTTTATTTCCAAATTATTCTTCATTACTACCTATTTATAATGATCTTTTCATTTTTAAATATTTGGGTTGTTTCCCTAAATTCCAAACCCAAATTTGATATACTGTAAGTTTTTTGTAATAAGGATTGAGGGAAAACTAAAATAGAACACTTATATGCATAAATAAATCTCTCTCTCCTTTTAGAGTTTTCCTGTAGAGGTTCTAACTATTTAATTGTCCCCACTATAACATAAAATGGACTGTAATGTTAAATCAACATTAGTGTTCTCACCCAAAATTCTTATTTTAATACACAGGTAGTCAAGAAGTAAGGAGATAAGTAAAATGGGATTCAAATGAAACATTTTTACATCCACACCTAAATTTTCAAGGTGATTTTAACAGGAAAATGAACTTATATTTCTCTAAAACATAGTCTATAATTATCTCTAAGATTAACATTGTGAGGATTTTGGAAAAATATACTTATCTAGAACCCATAAAGTGGTACAATTGTTTAAAGGGATGCCCTTCTCCACCCAACCATAGGCACAACAACTTCTATAAATATTTACCACTCACCACCCCTTAGCTAGATCATGATGCCCTAAGAGAGATTATTCCTTCTATTCAGCAACAACTAGGGACGAAGGTCACTCTCCTCCTCCCATAGGAATTCTGGAAAATTAGTTTTCCAACCAAGAAAGGGAGGTTGTTTTGATTTCTCACTCAATCACTCCATATTTTTGCGGCTATGTTTATCATCATGATTAGAAAAATGTTGCCTAGCAATTCCTGTAACCATAAACATAGTTTTTTCTTAGTTCTCTTCAAAAACAGAGAGTTGCACATGCTCTCCCTCTTCAGAAATGGTCACCAAACCCATTCCTCTACATCATCTCTTCTTCCCACGATTTTCCTTCCTTTTCTTTCCTTCCTCGACAACATTTCCTGGGTCCCTTACCCAAATTCGTGGGTTATATCAGGAAGTTTCCAGATGGGTACTATGTCCATATCCTCATTGAATCCTGAGGAAGACTTCCTAACTACCAACTTGATTGGTAATTAAATTCTCTGGTTCAGAGAAATTTTCTGGGTTTGAACTAGAGAATTTAATTACCATTATTGGTTCCCCTCACCATCTATCTCATGCATCATGATCTACATTGGCAACCCCTTCAACAGTTATGAAACAAATTCCATTTTATTTAGTAACATAAATATATATATTACCTTCTATAACAAAAGGTTCATCAATTCCAACATCCACACATAATCAGTCTGCCCATAGTTTTTTATCAAGATATAGTTATATTTAAAAGGTAGGGAAAACATGGGTATTACAATCCCCTCCCCCTTAAAGGAACACTATCATCGGTGTTCTATCTGTCGTTGTGTTCCTTATGTATAGTAGTGAACAAAAATGGGTATGCATGTTTCATGGCATCCTCCATTTCCCATGCAGCTTCATCTGGACCAAAGTGTTTCCACTGCACCTTGACCTGTGCAATGGTTTTGTTCCTGAGTGAGATTTCTTTCCTTTCTATTATACATTATGTCCATGGTAGGAATTCTCCCTCTGGTTCTACCTAAATCACAGACCAATCAATTATATGATTATAATCATGTACGTATTTCTTCAGTATCGAAACATGGAAAACATTATGTTCCTTCACTGTGGGAGGGAGTGCTAGTATATATGCTACAGGTCCCACTCTGTCCAAAATTTCAAAGGGTCCACAAAACTGAGGTGCCATCTTGGCACAAGTTCCCATTTTTAAGTAACTTTTATGGGCCTAACTCGGAGATACACATGATCCCATGCTTTGAACTCTCTAGCAATCCTTTTTCTGTTTGCATAGCTTTTTTGTCTATCCTGAGCTATAATTAGGTTCTGTTTTATTTGAACTACTTATTATTCCATTTCTTTTAGCATATCTGGCACAAGTGTAAATCTATCTACTGGGTTATTCTAGCTAATTGGAATATTGCATTGTCTACCATAGAGAGCCTCAAAAGGGATCATCTTTAATGACTCCTGATAGCCATTGTTGTAGGCAAACTCTACTAGGGGTAGGTATTCTTCCAATTTCGTAGGTTGATGCGTCACATGCATCCTTAACATGTCCTATAACACTTAGTTTACCCTATATGTCTGTCCACCAGTTTGAGGATGATGGGCTATACTAAATAGCAATTTAGTTTCAAAACCAACAAACAGATATTTCCAAAACTTTGAAGTAAATTTTGTATCTTTGTCTAATATGATTTCCTTGGGCATGCCATGCAGTCTAAATATTTCTTTCATGAAAATATTGGCAATATCTATTGCCTTGCAAGTTGAATTTACGAGAATAAAGTGAGAATCCTTGCTCAACTTGTCCACAACTACCATAATAGCATCATTATGCTTGGTTGATTTAGGAAATCCTGTGATGAAATCCATGGAGATGGTTTCCCATTTCCATTATGGAATTGGTAGGGGCTGCAAAAACCCTATTGGATGTCGGTGCTCCACTTGAACCTGCTGACATTCTAGACATTTAGCTAATTAATCAACTATGTCATTTTTCAATCTGGGCCAATAAAACAATTTCTTAATGGCGGTGATCATTTTCTGATAACTGGGATGACCATTATATGGTATTTTATGTAGTTCATCCATTATGAACCTCTTCAAGTAGTCACAATTTGGAATATACAACCTACCTTTGTAAGTTAGTAGGCCATCACTTAACAATCGATATCCCTCATACTTCATCCCCGTGGGCTCTTTCTCTAGGTATGATTTCACAGTTTTGAAAAATGCATCTAGTTCTTGTGCACTTCTTACTCTTTCCTTGATGTCTGGTTCACAGGTGCTTACAAATGCCAAGTGAATCACTTTCATACTTCTACTAAGGGAATCAACCATGCTATTTTATTTTCCTTTAATATGTTTGATTTAAAAATCAAACTCACTAAGGAGATCCATCCACCTAGATTGTCTAGCATTGAGTTTGGGTTGGTCGAACAAATATCTCAGCCCTCTATGGTCTGTCATAAGTACAAATCTTCTTCGTAGGAGGTAATGCCTACACATTTTTAAAGCATGTACTATGGAAGCCAATTCCAAACCGTGTTTCACATAATTGATTTCATGCTCATTCAATTTTCTGGAATCGTAGCAAATCACATGCCCTTCTTGCATAAGGACTCCTTCGATTCCTTCCTTGTAGGCATATGTACACACAAGGAAATCCGTGTTTGGGTATGATATTTTTAGCACAGGTGCATTGGTTAAAAGATGTTTCAGCTGCTGAAAAATCTCTTCACACTCTGTTGTCCAAATAAATTTAACTCCCTTTTTCTGAAGGGAGGTGATTGGCTAACCAATCTTGGAAAACCCCTTTATGAACCTTCTATAGTATCATGCTATGCCCATAAAGGATATGTATCAAAGACATACTTTTGGGTAGGCCAATCCATAATGGATTTGATCTTGTCAGGATCAGCTGCCACTCTTTCTTTAGAGATAACATGGCCTAAGTAATGGAATTTTGTTTGGAAGAAGTCACACTTACTAAAATTTGCATAGATCCAGTGTTCTCTCAGCACTTGAAGCACTAAATTGAGATTCTCTTCATGTTCTTCCCTACTCTTAGAATATATTAGGATATCATCAATGGAAACCAACACAAATATGTCCAAGAACTTGTTGAGCACATTATTCATTAAGCACATAAAGGTGGTTTGGTGCATTGATAAGCCCAAATGGAACCACCACAAATTCATAGTGCCCATACCTTGTTCTAAAGGTTGTTTTGTGGATGTATTCATCCTTAATTAAAACTTGATGGTATCCATACCTCAAGTCAATCTTGGAGAAAATTGTAGCGCCCCTTAATTGGTCAAACAAGTCATCAATTATTGGAAAGGGATACTTATTTTTAATGATCATATTGTTGAGTTTTCTATAGTATATGCACAACCTGAGTGTGTCATCCTTCTTCTTCACAAACAAAGTTGGTGCTCCCCAAGGAGACCCACTAGGCCGAATGTAAAAATTTTCCATCATCTTCTTTAGTTGTAGTTTGAGCTAAACTAGCTATGGTGTACTCATTCTATAGGGTGCTCTAGACATTGGCATCTCTCCGGGTACAAGTTCTATTAAAAAATCAATGTCTCTTCTTGGAGGTAGACCTGGTACCTCTTCTGGAAACACATATTTATACTCTCTTAATATAGGATGGTCCTCTAGGCTTGGTTTATTGTCCTCAATAGAGTTCAACACTTGTATTGCATACAAAGGACATCATTTTCTGAAATACTTCTTCACTTGAAGGGTTGATATTTGTCTCATTGAGATAGCCTTTTGAATTCCTTGTAGGTTTATTTTCCTCCCTTTCTCATCTTCACACTCCAAAGTTTTATTATAACAGTCCAACTTGGCTTTATGGGCATCCAACCAGGCCATGCCAATCAACAGGTCATAAGATCCTAAAGGAAGCATGTTTAGGGTCACTTGGGTGGAAAATCCATTCATAATGAATTGGCATGTTGTATGACCTCTGTCAATTGACTGTGGTAGCCTCATAGATGTTGTAGACCCTCCTACTGTCTTATTTCCTATGTGGGCAGTCCCTCAAAAAAATTTATTCTCGACAACCCCAACATTTCAAGGGTTCTCTCTTTTTATTATCAGTCTTTCCTGGGGTTGATCCAAATGGTTTATTACCACTCTGAGATGGAAAATTCTGTTGATACACACTTTTAGTAGGAAGGCTCATCTTAGAGCTTTTCTCGTGATTCTTAAATCTTGAGGATTTAAACCCCTCCTTATTGAATCCCAATTTACTTTTCTTCTTCCAATCCTTATGAGGTTTTTCCTTATTCTTGAATTTCTCATAGCAGTACCTTGCCTTTCGAATATTGTCTTCTAAAGTCTTAGGTTCATCAAACTCAATTTTTTCATGGAAGGACTGAGGCAGTCCACTAATAAATCATCTCATCTTTACCTTTTCATCCTTTATGTAGGGCACATACCTCATCAGCTCAAGGAATTTTTTGTCATATTCATCTATTGTGAGTTGTCCTAGATTGAGTTCATAGAAATCCTTGGTCTTCTCATCATAGTATATTTCAGACAAGTACTTCCTATTAAAGTATTTCTCAAATTGTTTCCATGACAAATCCTTCTCATGAATTCATTTCACATTTATAAGGTCCTCCCACCAAATGGAGGCCTTTCCATTCAAGTTGAAAATGGTTATTCGAGCCTTTAATTTTTAATAGTAGTCATGGACTCTAAAGTACTTCTTCAATGCAAGTATCCAAACTTATGCTTCTTCCCCCTTTTAATTTATCCATCGAAAGTGGGTGGTTTGGCTTTCTTAAACTCTTCAAGTTCATGGCTCTCGGAATGTTTCCTCCTCTTTATTCTCCTATGAGAATGTGAACTAGTCGCACTACTAGACAACTCCTTGGAGTTGTCATTTTTCTCACTAGAGGATTCTTTAGTTGAATCCTTGGCATTAGTATGTCTCTTGGATCCATTTTGGGCCTTCTTTGAAGTGTTTCTCCTTGTGTGGTTTCTTTCAGGACCATGCTTTTGTATCTTAGGTGGACTTTGGGTTTTCTTAGTATGATGTTTATCCACATTACTGGCTGATGACCCATGTTGTAGTTTCCTTTGTATATCTTATAGGCTTTGTAATAGGATTGCATTAATTTCAGTTTTTTTTTCCTATTCTTTTATCATCCTTTCATTGTCTACCTCACAACTTTGTAATTCTTCCATAAGCCTTCTTACTGTTTCATCTAAGTCTGGAGGGGTTTCCACCACCCTCCTCTCATTAGATTCTTCTTCTCTATTGTAGGAGATTTCCCCCAAATCATGGTATGACACCATTCTTTACGTTGTAGTTTTCTTTGTTGTCCACTGACTATTTGAGTGTTGATAAAACATTTTATGTTAGTTAATTATCTACTAGTTTATGAACAACAAATGCTATTTGCAAGGTGAAATTAGATTCATTATTTGGAAACATTAGCAACACATATATCATATTTATAAACACATGTAACAAAAAAAAAAGTTTCATTCCTTTATTCAGTAATAGATTTTAAATAAGTTGTTAAGGATGGGGTAAGATAAAGTGTTACCTCTTAAAAGTTCTCTAATAAGATTTTATTCAACTCGTTCATGAGCCCAAGTAGGTCAAGTGTTGTTGCATGCTCTGATACCACTATGTCACACACCTGACCCATAGGTACCCTTTTGAGGGATGCAGTATAATTTTTTCTCTTTTCTCAATTCATCTTGAATCCCTGTAACTAGGATTACATCATCTTCAATTCAACGAGGGTTTTCCAACGAATACAAATTTGTCCTGATTCAAGTTCTAGATTGATGGTTATGGATTTCTGGATTTTTGGGGCGTCATTGGCCAAAGGTGACCCCCTCACCACGTGGCA
Organism: Picea engelmannii; assembly: GCA_009831015.1. NCBI lineage: Eukaryota > Viridiplantae > Streptophyta > Pinopsida > Pinales > Pinaceae > Picea > Picea engelmannii. The sequence continues at coordinate 143,635 of ML800967.1, read as the reverse complement.
CCCACATGACTCTCCTTCTTTCATACCAGTCGACGTAGTACTAACGCGACTGAAGTCATCATCTTCTGTCGGTGATGTGGCCACCAGAGGATGAGGTCACAGGGAAAGTTCCTACCAAGCTTTCATGGCTTCGGGCCTTTGGCCCTCTATTAGTTTCATACAACCCCAAAACCTCCTGAATTTCCAAAGCCCATAGGACTTTTCCACTCCAGAATCTAGGGTGGAGAGGTGTCCACCCTCAGGTCTAACGATTTAGCATTGTTCACTCTTAACACATAGTCTATGCTCGACGAGGGTCCCACACTTATTCCATGTCCATCCCCACATTGACACGTAGGTTTTCTCTGACATGTCATATCATCATAACATACAAGGACTTGCTCAACCAAAGATTGACACTTGTCTAGATATTATATTCCTATCAAATTAATTAATCATTATTATAATAAATTCCCGCTCTTTCTTTATTAATAATTTATTTAATCCCTATTAGGGATAATTAATCTTCATTAAAATTAATTAACCTTGTAAATTTTGTTCTTACTTGGCCTAAATTACCGTTTTAGTTAAACGAAGGATTACTTCTCTTTCCTTGGAAATCCAACATTTCGAGATGGATTAGTGTTAATTATTATATTAAAGCCCCATCACAGTAACTCCAAAATCAAATCATATTACTAATTAGTTTTTAATAAATTATATTATAATATAATCTTAATGAATTACATTATAATATAATTAATTATCATTGATTACACTTTGGGTTATTAAAATAAATTAGCGTACTAAATCTATGGACTTCGGCATAATTTCTCTCCACCCTATTATGGACATACCCAAAAAACCTCGGATGTCTAAGCTCCAGAGAGGGTCCCACTTTATCATACCTTGATGCAAATATAATTAATTATATTACCATATAATATAATTAATTACATTTAATATTTATTATAACATTGGAACACATAAAGTAGGTTTGGACCTTCGGCCATTTTATCTCATTTACTCGATCACCCCAAACATCCCAGAGTCTCGAAATCCTTAACTCCCTAAGTCTCGAATTCGTCTCGAAGGGGTCCACACTTATATGTGTTACACATTAAATATTAATTTTAAAAAGGGAAAAGGATCAGCCTTATCCACGTGAAAATATTATAATAAAATTTTATTACTATAATATATTATATTGGAGTACACCTCCTTGAGAATCGCACCCAGGTTAAATAAATTATCAATATTGTATTTTAATATTGGAAAGGGGGAGAATCTCTCGATCAACTACTTCGGCTATTAATCACACTCTCCATTCCTCAAACATCCTGGAGCCCCAAAATCTCGAAGCCCGGAAGTAATCCCACCCACATGAGTTATAAAATGTATATAATATAATTATTTGGGAAAATCTTAACCTCATCACGTGAGGATTTTATAATATTATGATATATTATAATACCATAATCCTATTAAATTTTGTACTTAAGAATTACAATTTTTCCATTAAATGTTTTCCTAAGGAGACTCCGGGCAAAAAGCCTTTGGGAGTTATCACAATGCCATCACTTCAACATCTTGAAGTATCAAAGTCTCGAAGCCCTGAAGGGGTCCCACTTGTATTATGTCCAAATACAAATACAATTGATTATTTTGGATTATAATATAATAAATTGCAATAAAGATTTATTATAATCAATTACATTAATTTGATCACATTAAATATAATATAATACAATTGATTATATTTAATATTTATGCAACTTTGGTACATGGAAAGGTAGGGTTCGGGAATTTGGTGATTTTAGCTCGTGAGCTCCATCACCCAAAACATCTTGGAGCTCCGAAGTCTCTAAGTCCATGAGATGGTTAAGGAATTTAATCATGGGTTATTCTTCGGTGTACTTCGACATTTGAATAGTATCAAATTATATTTCTTTTGGTCTCAAGTCTTTTTAT
>ML800967.1:87040-139283 GCA_009831015.1 Picea engelmannii | reverse complement strand
TTAATTTTGATATTCCCGTATTTGAAGGTCAAATAGATGCAGATGCCCTAGATAAATGGTTAAATCTGCTAGAAGGTTATTTCTCTGTTCATAATTTTTCCGACAAGGAAAAGATCACCTTCGCACTCCTTAAGGCTCTCCCCAATGTAAAACATTGGTGGGAAACTTACTGGGATAAGAGTTCCACAGACGAATCTGGAATATATGGGGTCGAGCCCACTTGGGATTTTTTTGTGGATGCGGCAAAGGAACAGTATTACCCTGTTGGAAACTATGAGGACCAGTACATGAGATGGACCACACTGCGGCAAGAGAGGGACCAATCAGTTTTGAAGTTCACCAATAGATTCCATACCTTGCGCACCAAGATGGGTATCAAAGACTCCAAACGACATTTGGTTCTGAAATATTGTGGGGCTCTACACAGATACATCCAAACTGAAATGGATTTTTTGGACATCTCATCACTCAGTGTTGCCTATCGATATGTTGTTAAAATCGAGCAGAAATTTAAGCACCAGAAAAAAAAAAAGGGAGTTCGGGTCTACAAATCCACAACAACCAAAGTATGACAAAGACAGCCCTAACAAACAGTCTTCCGAAAACCAGTCCAAGCCACAGGAAAAGAAGGGTCATGGGAAGACAAAGAAGGACACCGAAAAATGGTGCGATTTCCACAAAACCCCCTGGCACAACACCGATGAATGTCGCTCAAAACAATCATTGGTGGTCGAGATCAAAGACAAGGAGCCGAACCCTGATTCTGAATCTGATTCTGAAAATACTGGTAAAAGACAAATCATCGACACAGATCCCACTGCTATTGTCATGACCGCAACAATTCAACCAGAAGAACCAACAGATCCAAAAGAGGGTGAGCATCTTTTTCATTCATAGATGTGGGTGAAGGGGACCCCGCTGCATTTTATTGTTGATAGCAGAAGCAACAAGAACCTCATCTTAGCAGAGGTCATCAAACAATTTGGATTGTCGACAACACCACACCCATAACCATACAACATCGGGTGGCTTCACCAAGGACGAGATATCTGTGTCAACCAGCAGTGTCGATTGTCATACAGCATCCAACCCTTCAAGGACGAGGTATTATGTGATGTTGGCCCACTGGATGTCTGTGATGTTCTCTTGGGCCAGCCATATATGTGGAAACGCCATGCTATCTATGAGTCTCGACCCTGTAGTGTCATTATTACTCTGGGGGGTCATCTCTATAGGATACTAGAGGTAGTTCCAACTACTTCACCATCTAAACAGTGTCGCAAGGTAGTATCTCATACTACAAAATTCATCTTCTCCACAATCTGTTCAAAAGGGGAACAAAAGGATACTGCAACCACTACAGCCTCGGCCCAAGCACCTTCTATCCACCAGAAGCAGGTCGACAAGGTTGCAGCAAAGCACAAAGATTCCTTCTACACACAGTCATCTCATGTAGCCAGACTGGTTAAAAAGGTCCAACCCTTCCAGCCACAGGTTCGTGAGGACCTTCAACAAACCAAGCAGCGCGACGGTTCCAACAAGGCAAGCAACTCACCAAGATTCAGATTCAGCAATCGCTTTCCCCTCTCCCCCGGGAACTCGACGTAATGGAGACAATTGCTTCCTAAGGAGGGAGTATTGATCCAGGTGGATATCGGTGGCCACCCACCTTCTCCAACTGGCCCAAAACATGTTTCTGACAATTTTGGTAATTTACTATTTTTAGCAGTTTTTAACTTCCAGGGCCATTTTGAGGCCCTAAACGATGTTTTTTTGAGAAAACAGGGAGCAACATGGATCGTATATCAATGTTTCTCACCCAAAAGTTGTACTTCTCTGATAGATCTTTCCAGCGAGCTATTGAGCGCTCCAAACAAAGATTGTATGCAAAAGTTACGCCCCCGGGAAGTTGACGTATCAACTACCCCCATCGGGGCCCACAAACCTTTTGGCTTTTCATCTTCTAGGGTTAGGGTTTTGGATTTTACTTATGTTAAAAAGGCCCTTAGAGCCTCATTGTAATCATGATCTTCTCACGGATGCGAGTAGCCATCACATCTCTTCTCAGAGATAAGTTACCACCATTCTAGCGAGTCTTTCACTCTGTATTTTACAGTCTCTGTACATTTATTTCGTTAATAGAAATCGTGTATTACTGTATATATGCGACTCTTGTTTTATTTCCGCTATATCTCTATTATATTGTTGTCTCTCTTGCAATATATCTAAATATTTCTGTGATATATCTCCGCTCTCATTTCGTGCCGAAAATAATCTGGATCATCGGTTCTCTTTAGAACCAGATAGATCCACATTCTCTCCCTCTTCAGAAATGGTCACTAAACCCATTCCTCTACATCCTCTCTTCTACCCACAATTTTCCTTCCTTCTCTTTCCTTCCTTAGCAAGATTTTGTGGATCCATTACCCAAATTCGTGGGTCATATCATGAAGTTTCTAGATGGGTACTCTGCCCATCTCCTCATTGACTCTTGAGGAAGACTTCACAACTACCATCTTGACTGGTAATTAAATTCTCTAGGTCAAAGAATTTTTCTAGGTCTGAACAATTTAAATCCAACAGAGTACTGGTCTAGTAGGGGTCATCTCAAACATTATTGGTTCCCCTCGCCATCTCTCTCATGCATCATGATCTACATTGGAAACCCCTTCAGCAGTTATGAAACAACTTCCATTTTATTTAGTAACATAAATATATACATTACCTTCTATAAAAAAAGGTTCATCAATTCCAACATCAACACATAATCAATCTGATCATAGTCTTTTAGCAGGATATAGTTATATTTACAAACTGGGGGAAACAAAGGTATTACATTGTGCATGTGTATATTATTATTTGTTATGCATGAGACTACATATTATTTGGATTGCATAATTTTATCATGTACAGGGCATAATATTACAATTGGTTTCAGAGCCCTATTGGGAACAACTATTCATGGTATCAGAGAATATATGAGCGAGGATAAAGAATTTCGAAAATACAGTCTATACAAAGGTTGAATTGCAGTGGCATATGCCCAAAAGTGAGTCTAGGGAATTTTACAATGTGGTATCAGAGAATAAAAATGGAAAAAATGTGTAATTCTAAAGAAATTTGTATTCTCAATAGAAGACATAGGGTATTGGTTATTTTACATAGATTGTCAGAAGCTTTGTTGTATGATTTTCATGAATAGGGGGTTTATTTCTTAAGGGAGGAAGTTTGTCAAATTGTAAAAAATGAGTCGTATCAAGACTAGGTCCCAACAAATATATTAAATTTGCAAGGTAAGCTAGCAGAGGAATGGGTTCAATATGTTAATCTTTTAACACATGGTGCCATAAAACTTTCAGATGAAGAGGATCAAATTGAATGGTCCAAGAACTTGTAGATTTTAACCTTGTACAATATTTTACTACAAATAGATTTTCAATAAAAGAATAGAAAATATACAATTGAAAATACACACATTACATAGATATTTTTCCCCTGGAAACCCAAACCGAGAAAACCATCATATTCTATATTCATTCATAGTGATACATTGTTTACAATACAATATACATATAGGAGCCAACGACATACAAAACCCTAACCCAATGACCTGGATTAGTCAACAACCCTAATTCCTTAACCAGAAATAGAAAACCATCGGCAAAAACCATGTGCCGAAAAACCACCCAACAATGGACATGAAAATCGAGGCAACATGAAAAACAAGGTAAAAATGTGACATGTTTCTCGAGGCAAAAAAAAATCTTGGGGTCATTGCCCCCCCCTCAAACCCCCCTGCATGCCCGGTGCAATGTAGCAGACACTATAACTATTCATGCAAAGAATATAACACATACCCAACATTCTCCCACTTGTTGTTTTATTTCCATACAGGGGGTTACAGGGTTACATAGTCAACAATCCAAGGTAGCAATGCCCATGGATCTTCTACACCAAGATAACTTCTCAGTGCTCACATATTTTGTTAACGAATTTGCAACGTTCTTCAAAGTTTCCATCTTCATCGGCAACACTTTCTTTTCATGAACCATGTCTCTCAAAAAGTGATATTGAATATCAATATGCTTTGTCTTTGAATGATAAGTTGGGTTCTTCGCCAGAAAAATTACACTCTAACTATCACAATCTATCTTTATAGCTTGTTTTACCAACCTAGTACCTGAACACAATCTTTGTAACCATATTATTTCCTTACTTGCATGAGTGGTTGCCATGTGTTTGGATTATATAGTTGAAAGTGCCACTACAACCTGTCTTTTTCTCATCCAACTAATTGCTCCTCCAAACATGTTGAACACATACTCGCTTATAGATCTCCTATGATCCAAATCTCCAGCCCAGTATGCATACGCAAAGCCATGTATGTCCAACACTCTGTCCAATCCTGGTCTTCCTTGGTAGCAAAATCCATAGCTAGCAGTGCCACGCAAATACTTGAAAACCCTTTTTACTATTGTCATATGCTCCTTCCCTGGTTTTGACATATACCTGCTCAAAACTCCCACTGCATGTGCAATGTATGGTCTAGTATAGACCATTGCATACATCAAACTTCCAACTGTACTCGCATATGGAACATGAGACATGTCCTCCTCCTCTTCCTATGTCTTGGGACATTGATCCACAGATAAAGTTACACCAACAGGAATAGGGACCTTGATCGGTTTACATTCCTGCATATTAAACCTCTGCAATATTGTCTCGACATATTTTCTCTGATTTAACCAAAGTTTCCTCTTTTTCGATCTCTTTTAATTTCCATGCCAAAAATGAAATTTGAAGCATCGATGTCCTTCATGTCAAATTTAGAGGACAACTGAGTTTTCATATCCTGGATAATCTCCTTGTTGTTTCCTATCAGCAACATGTCATCCACATATAAGACCAAATAAATCAAATGATTACCAAGTAATTTAAAATACACACAATGATCCTCTTTGCTTCTTTTGAAGCCAAGTCCCAGCATATAAGTATCAAATTTTTTATACCACGTCCTTAGTGATTGTTTTAAACCATACATGGACTTTTTCAGCTTGCATACCAGCTCCTTTTTCCCCTTCACAATAAATCCTTTTGGCTACTTCATAAAGATTTCTTCTTCTAGATCCCCATGTAGGAATGTTGTCTTCACATCCGTATATTCTACTTCAAAATCAAATGTAACAGCAACAGATAGTAGAAATATTATAGAAGTTAACTTGGAAACAGGAGAGAAAATCTCACCAAAATCAATTCCATCAACCTCGGAATAACCCTTTGCTACTAACCAAGATTTTTATTTCTCCACTTTTCCTTCTGCATTCAGTTTCTTTTTAAATACCCATTTTTTGACAATGGGATTTCTTCCAATCCAAAATTCCACTAGATCCCAAGCCTCATTCTTATCCAAGATTGTCTTTTCTTCATCCATGGCCTTTTTCCAGAGCTTTCCATCCTCCAAATCCACTGCTTCCCTGACATTTCTAGGATCATCATCAGTAATAGACAAAGCAAAATTTGAACGGAAATCAGATGGAGTATACCTTTATGGTAGCCTTCATTCTCGAACCGATCTCCTCAATACTTGAGTATGAGGATATTCTTCTTTTGATTCATGTTCTTATGTAGATTCTAATTCGTCGTCCTTTAAATCAAACTCTATTTTATTTTCTTCTTTCTTACTTGGTATGACCTCCTATTTAACAACATCTTTCATTTCTCTAAATACCACATCTCAGCTGTACACAACCTTCTTAGTTTATGGGTTCCAAATCTTATAACCTTTGAGACCATCTTTATACCCAATAAAGATACACTTTCCAACCTTCTTATCTAGCTTACTCATGTTTTCCTTTGGAACATGAACATAGGCCTCAAAACCAAATACTTTGAGATGCGTCAGAGAAGGTTTCTTACCAGTCCATACCTCTTGTGGAGTCTTTTCATTCAACGCTTATGAGGGTGATTTGTTGACCAGGTAACATGCATTACCCATTGCATCTACCCAAAATTATTTCTCTAACTCGACACCACTAAGCATGCACCTTGCTTTTTCCATCAGCATCTTGTCCATCCTTTCTGCAACTCCATTCTTTTGAGGTGTATATGAAGTAGTCTTCTACCTTGATATACCACACTTCTTACAGAATTCTTCAAATTCATTATCACAGAACTCTCTGCCATTATATGTCCTCAACACCTTAATTCTTTTCTATGTTTTATTCTCAAAAAGAGACTTAAACTCTTTAAACTTGTCAAAGACTTCAGATTTATTCCTAAGGAAATATATCCAAGTATTCCTTGAGAATTAATCTATAAATGAGACATATTACACAGATTTTCCCAATGATGGAACAAGCACAGGTCCAAACACATCACTATGAAATAGCTGTAAAATTCCTTCTGCCCTCATTACACTAGAGGGGAATCTTACCTAATTTTGCTTCCCATATACATAATGTTCAAAGAAATAAAAATCTAGAGAGTAGTTAGACATACCTTCAACCATACCTTTGTCATGTAGTAGTTGAAGACCCTTCTCTATGATATGCCCTAGTCTTTGATGCCACATGATAACCTTTTCTCCAGAGAATGTAGGAGTTATTTCTTCTTCAAATCCAATATCAACAACAATGGAACTATTACACCCATCACTAATAGTTCTTCCTTGCATCGTATACAGAGTTCCAAACTAAACTCCCTTCAACAACACCATTTCTCCTTGAACCATTTTGCACGTTTCTTTTTCAAATATTGTTTTTACCCCTACATCGTCCATTTTTCTTACATAAATCAAATTTCTGGCCAATCCTGGGATGTGAAAAACACCAGGTAGTGTTATAATCCTTCCACCTATGAGCCTCAACTTGATTTTTCCTCGACCTATGATTATGGTTGTTGAGTCGTCACCTAGGAAAAAATTACCTCCATCATACCTTTCATATTCACAGAACCACTCCATGTGGGGAGTCATATGAAAGGATGCACCCGAGTCAACCAACCATGCCTCATGATCTGCATGTGTGCTTGAAGAATCCAAGTACACATCCCCTCCTTCTTCCTTGGAGGTATTTTCTTCTCTATAAGGAGATTCTTCAGATCCCTTCTTTTTCTCAACTTTGGATATGTATTGCTTCTTGTAATGCCCTTCTTTTCCACATCTCCAACATACTTTTACAAACTTTATGGGAGACTTAGATATTCCCTTAGACTTATATCTCCCACTTGAGGACTTAGATATATTTCTTTCATGGGAGCATCCTCTTGCAAATAATGCATATGTTCTATGTACTTCCATGTTCTTTCGTATCATCTCCTCCGACAACAAGGATGAGACCACTTCATCAAACTTCAAGGAATTTGTATTACTACCTATGGCCAAAACCAGACTATCCCATGAGTCTGGTAAAGAGCACAATAAACTGATACACTTATCTTCATCTGAAATTTTAATCTCAATAGACACTAACTGACTTACCACAGTATTGAAGGCATTCAAATTCTCTGCCACCAAGTCTCCATCTCTCATCCTCGGGTTATACAACTTCTTTCTCGGGAATAGTTTACTTACTAGGGACTTATACTGATACAACTTCCCCAACTTATCCCATAAATATTTGGTTGTAGCTTCCTCTGACACATTCAGTAATACTGAATCTAAGAGACACAATCGGATTCTTCTCTTTGCCTTCCGATCCAAGTTTTTCCAGTCATCTGTTGAAGTTCATGTAGGTACAATACATGGATCCACCCTAATCCACTGATCTTTTCCCACCAACAAATATTCCATATTAATCTTCCACAACTCAAAATGTTTCCCATTAAACTTCTCCATCTCCATTTTTGAACTGCTCACCATTTCTTTTCACCTGGAAAATCAATACCACAGATCTTCCACTGTAACGAGGCTTATCACAATTCTGATCCAAACCCTTGACCACAAAGGCATCCCCCTGAAGCCTACAAAGCGTTGATACCAAATGTAGATTTTAACCTTGTACAATAGTTTATTGCAAATAGATTTTCAATAAAAGAACAGAAAAGATACAATTGCAAATACAGACATTACACAGAGATTTTTCCTCTGGAAACCCAAACTGGGAAAACCAATATATTCTATATTCATTCATAGTGATACATTGTTTACAATACAATATACATATAGGATCCAATGGCATCCAAAACCCTAACCCAATGACCTAGATTAGTCAACAATCCTAATTCCTTAACTGGAAATAGAAAACCATTGGCAAAAACCATATGCCAAAAAAATGCCCAATAATGGACACAAAAATCGAGGTGACACAAAAAATGAGGAAAAAATGAGACACATTTTTTGAGGTAAAACAAATTATCAGGGGTGCTGCCCCCAAACCCCCCTGCATGTCAGGCGCAACGTAGCAGACACTATTTCTAGTCGTCCAAAGAATATAACACATACCCAACATAACTTGGGTATAGGGGAGTATACTGCTAAGTTAGGTTATTCAACTATATTGGAAAAAGACATAGATGTTGAAAGGGTATGGTGGTGGAAGGTAGTATGGAAATTGGATTTCACTTTGAAATCAAATATTTTTTTATGGTTGGCCTTGGAAAACAACATTTTAACTTGGGATAATGGAAAAAATAGAAACTAGTTTGGTCTAGGTAGATGCATGTTATATAAAAATAGTGAGGAATATGTGGATCCCTTGTTTGTGACTTGTTCCTTTACCAAATTTGTTTGGAATAAGGTCCTACAAGTTACATATGAAAAGAAAAAATGGGACAAGATGTCCTTGATTGATTTTCTACTAGATTGGATAATTAACATATCTATAGGAGACTTTAAGGAACTACCTTGTTTTATCATTTATGGGATTTGGATTTCAAGGAATCAGAAGATATTTCAGGATGTTATCCTTTCATCTATACAAGTAGTACATAAAATAAGGCTAGCTATGGAAGGAAGTTGGAGATCTCCTAAGGAGAGACAACCCATAATTATAAAAGAGCCACACATATATCAAGAAAAGGATAGGGGTTTCTTCGATGGAGCCTGTGAAGGAACCCCAAGTATATGTGGATCAAGGATTGTACTTTTCTTTGATTCTTCTCATTGCTTGTTAATTAAATATGCTACTGGAAAAGGGACCAACGATCGAGCTGAATTTTATGCTTTATGGTTTTTGAAAAGAATAATGGAAAGAGGATTAAAGCACCTGCAATTTTTTAGAGACTCCAAACTCTTGATGGATTGGGAAAATCAATTATGAAGAATTGAGAATTTGTGTCTAATGCCAATTATGAACAAGGCGCAGGAGGTAAAAAGTACTTTTGATGTCATTTCTTTCTCAAATGTATATATAGAATTTAATTTTAGGGTTGATCAATTATCCTAAAAATCTTTAGTCTTATAGTGGGGTACCTTAATTGAACATGAATTCAGATGGGGGACTCTCCTTTTCAGTCTTAGAAAGATATTTGTTTAATCCTCTGCTACTGACAGAGCAATTTGGATGAGTCGTTTGGACCTTGTTTTTTGTTTTATTCAGTGATAATATAGGGTCATTAAGTCCTGATTTAGTTTAGTAGATTGACAAGGTATCCTTTTGGACCTAAGAAGATTGTACTTAGGTAGTCATAGGACTGTGTTTTATAGATAGTGAAATGCAAGTTATGAGTATATGTTTCTTGAGTTTGAACAAGACAACTAAATGCATATTTTGATTTCAAACTCTAAAATATCAAATATAGTGATTTCTTTCTTGGAAAAAAAACTTGCAGTGTGTATGAAAAACAACCTAGTTTATTGCTCATAAAGTATTGAGGTTGAATTCTACTTTTGGGATATGAAATTTTGTTCTCTTCAAGTTCTAATGGTCACCACACTTGATATTCTTAAGTTTGGTAGGTAAATGTGTTGGGTTTTTGGCAATGCAAGGTTCTTATTGAGAGATTTTAAGGAGGTAGTAGGCTATTGCACAGATATATCCTTCTTCAAATCAAAAGTCTAAAGCATAAAACTTCAAATAGAGAATTATATGCATTCAAATACTCGGTAAAAATGTTTACTCTTCTTGTGTTCTTTGTTACTAATGTTTGAATAGGGCTCTGTAGTGTAGAAAAGTAATAGGCTTATATACACTCTATTTACCACCCAATTAACACCCTTATTGTTTTCTATTTATATAAAATAATAATAAATTTTATGTAAAGAAAATGCTACATGGATAGTGTTCGACAATGGCATGCATGTATTATATAGTGTAAATCATATAAGAAAAATAACATTGGCCAATAGGTGAGGCATCACTCTATCAGGAGCCTTATGGTATAACCAAGATGACATGGAAGAGCAGTTTCTTGATGAGAAAGCCCTTTCAATAAATAGGATGGGATAATGATGCAAATTAAGGGTCAGGTTTGATTAGGAGTTGATAGGGCATCTGAACTGAGCCAAACAATTCAACGAAACTAATTTTTGGCTTTCTGTAATCGAACCCTCAATTCGAACTAACTTGGATGTTGTGTTTTTAGGCTTAAACTTCATTTATTACCAGACATTTTCCATCCTTTTTCTCTCACAAGTCTCCAGAGTTATGGCATCGTGTCCCATGATTATGGGATAATTATGTTTTATATATGATATGGTGATGGTATGGATGAATATGCATGGTTATCGATAAATGAAAAGAATTTGGTTGATGGTGTTGAGTATGATGGGTAAATTATTTGTTGATTCCTCAAAAAAGACTCATTTTGTTATATTTATATCTTATACTTCCATCCGAAATCCCATATCTATGCCTTAGTTATGCCCCATTTCATCCTTTTTGCCATAAAATCTTGATTAGATACAGAACATGTGCATTGAAGAAAGTTAAAGGTAAATTGTCCATTTTTATGTTTAATTCCATTCTTCTTTGTGTATAATGATTTAATTAGATATTATTGTTATGAGAATCTACATAATCTTTTGATTCTATAGCAACTCATAATATAGTTCTATAGCCTGGTTACTAAAACATGTTTATGTGGAAAATTCTTTGTTCTATAGGGACATGATCATTTCTAGATTGAACCCCGACATATGGAAGGAATCAAATGAATCCCTGAATCTCATCCACATATCGGCATATCCCGCGCATCCTACAGATCAGAGCATAAGCGAATTCAAACCTGCAAGTCAACGTGCACATGTGGCAGGTTGTTCAAGCTAGCTGTATCAAATCAACATAAGAGATTGCATGAGAGAAATTCATGCATTATGGAATGAATTTATCCATTACATGGATGAAAAATGTTATTCATATACCCACCATTTGTTGGATGCATGCATGTATTATTCTCTTTGTAAAACAATTTATGAAATCTACACAAAAATAGAAAGACAATTTTGTGGGCTCAATGGCGAACATATGACCCACTTTTACAGAATAAGTCATGTTAAATTTATTACAAGATATGTTAAATTTGATGAAAATATCTTGGTATGCAAGCCTAATTAGACACTTGTGCCATCTTCGACCTGCAAGCCATATTCAACGTTCATGCCATCTTCTATTCCTATTTTAGTTTCTTCTTCAGAAGATGACAATGAGGATGGAAATCCACCTCTGCATGCTCACCTTGCTCTAGATTAGTCCATTGAACATGAACTTACATCAACACCACTACTTCCCAAATGGGTCTGTTCAACACGAGAAGCAGACAGTGATATTGGAGATCATCGTTGGATACATTCATGGTTCTGGTGACCCACCTCTCTTTTGAGTCAAGTTTCAGAGACTCATGATCCATCACTTTTATAGAATAAGTGAGAATCACTTTTACAATGAAGTTACTTTATAAATTAAAGTTGCATACAAAAAAAAACTTAAAAATAAAATATTAAAGTTATTTTATAGTGATTCACTTTTATAAATTAAGTGGAATGCACTTTACAATAAAGTTATAAGATAACTAAAATTTGCATGAACTTTTTCAAAAAGTAATTTAAAAAAGAGACTTGAACTCAATACCTCTTATTAAATACCTCTTTTTGTTGTTGTTGTTGGAACTCCACCTCAAAGTGAGTGTTTACCCCAATAACCTCCATTTTCGTATGTTCAAAAAAAAACAAATAAACTTTTGGGAAAACAAATATGAATCTCAACAACAATGGAGTTATATATTGGTTAGCTTACTAAAAAAATGCAAGTTTTCTCTATGTTTTTCTATTTTCTAGGCTTGCATATAGTGCAAAGCAAAGAGCATATGTAGAAGAAAAAAACACTTTTTCGCTATGTTTCTGATTTGTCGAGATCTCACATAACGCACGAAAAAGAGCATATGCAGACCAGAAAGAGTAGCGACCCATAAATGAAAACAAAAAACTGAAATATTAACTCTGTAAAAAAAAATTGAAAAGGGAATATTCAAGATTTATACCTACAAATCTGACTAAAATGGTCATATCTTGGGCCTCTAAGGATGGATTGTGAACTTAGCTCCATGATTTTGGAAAATGGAAATTATTGATTTATTAAGGAAATGAGGGCACTAAATGGCATGAGCTTAGTTGAGTATGAAATTTGGACAGTGTGGAATAGGAGTAGGATCAAAGAAACCTATTAGAGAATTTGGATAATAGGCCAAAATCCACTATTTTGGGAGACCTTTTGGAAATTTTAAAAAATGTAAATGGGGGGAAAGTGAATCAAGACATCAAAAATGTAAAATGTTTCCCACTCAACATTTGACCTCCTCAATGTTTTTGTTCGCTAAGATAATAATGGCTACAACACAGGACCATGACGAGTGGAGGGCAACTGAGGAAACCCTAGTTTCAACTAGGCGCAGACTGTTGTAGGCTAGTTGTAGACCACTAGCGCAGCGAACCCTTAGTGGCTAGTGGACGTCAACTGACCCCTACTGACACGCCAGAATGGGCACAGAAGAGGGGGGGCAACCCCCCTCGTATAACAACATCACCACCAACGACCGCTCAGGCACCAGAGCAAAATGCCCCTCGTTTGAGCCGCCCTTGCAGATACGCAACCGGCTTCTGGCCAGAGAACAAGGCCTCAGGAAGGAGATGGAGACGGAGGTTAGCACGTCCCATCCAAAATCACCTCGAGGGTGGGAGCCAGGCAAATGCATTCCACAAATGGAAAAAACGCTGAGATATCTCATAAGCTCAACCAGAGTAGGGGAACACACCCAATTTATGAGGGAACACGCCCTCATTGGCAAGTTCCTGGGCCTTTGGCCTTCAGAAAGAGATCTAAACAAATGGATAAAGCACTGGTGGAACCCCAAAGGAGACTATGAGGTCCAACTCAGCTCCAAAGGTTTCTTCACAATCATCCTATACAATCCAGAAGATAGAGACAGGATATTTGAGAACGGGTCGTACTTCTACAACTCCCCAGGGTTATTCTTGTGATTCTGGACTGAAAGATTCAGCCCAGACAAGGAGGATTTCACTATGGCTCTTGTATGGATCCGCCTATATTCCTTACCGCAAGAGTTATGGCTGGAAGAGATTCTCATGGGCATAGGAAACACATTAGGTCAATATGTCAAAGCATCAGAAGCCACAAGGCAGAGAAAATACACTTCATACGACAGGATCTATGTATATATGAACATTTCCAAGGCCTTACCCGGAGATGTAACTCTAGAATACCAGGATGAGGACTGGAAACAAACACTGGACTATGAACACATCCCTTTTCGTTGTAGGAGATGTCATGAGCATGGTCACCTCTTCAGAGACTACCCCCTGATCAAACAAGCCACCAAAGCAAATGATACCATACAGAAAGATGGCTTCACCACGGTCAGGGCCAAAAAGAAAAACCCTCCAAGGAAGTAGGGCCCAGATCCCAGACAGAAGATCACAACCAAAAACTCCTATGAGATTCTGAACCAGCTACCAGAAGATGAGGAAATCAAAGATCCGCACAAGGAATCGCAACAGGCCAATGGGGACATCCAAAACCCTCCTCCCCCTCGCCCGAGTCGTGAAATCTATACGAAAGAAAGAGGAGACGGGGATGGAGACACCCCAATGCAGTTGGACGACAGAGATCTAGCGGGCATAGATCTAGAAAATCTCGAAGAGGCCCTGAATCAAAAGGACCTGCAGACCCTTCCTGAAGAACAACTATGCAAGGTACACAAAGTCTTTCTTAACTCCTCAGCAGGATCCGCAACACGCCTAGGCATAGCCATGGACATGGTTTCAGGCTCAAAAAGAATACTCTGTGAGAACAAAAGAAGAGGGTGGAAAACAGCGCAACAAATCATCAAGGAGGAAGGCAACCTCATGATAAACTCAGGATAGATCCACAAGCTCTCGGAGGGATACCTCCACCCAACACCACCCTCTTAATGATGAATGTCATTACCTGGAACATTAGAGGACTCAATGGTAGATCCAAACAAAGGATCCTCCAAGACTGCATCAAAGCAGAAAACCCAGACATCCTAATGTTACAGGAAACCAAATGTGCGGGGGCAGAAGCTGAAACCATCTTCCAGCATATTTGGAGAGGATGTAACTCCATATTAACAGACTCCACAGGGGCCTCAGGAGGTCTAGTTATCCTCTGGAACCCACTCAACATCACTATAAGCAATTCCTTCTCAACTGTAGGTACAATAACGACCCACTTTGAGGTCACAGGCTCAAATCAAGAAGGGGACATCACTAATGTTTATGGCCCCCAAAGCCAACAGGACAAAGATAAACTCATGGAGTGGCTCACACTTATCAAGACTCTAGTGAAAACACACAAATGGATCTTAGGAGGCAACTTCAATATAATCATGTTGTTGGAGGAAAAGACAGGAGGCAGCAAAAAACTCGAGCAAGACAGTGGTAAGTTCAAAACCCCCATTGATCATCTAAAGCTAGTAGACATAGAAAATAGCAATGGCACCTTCACCTAGTCCAATCGTAGATCGAGCAACCAACACATTGCTTGTCGTCTGGACCGCTTCCTGGTAACTGAGGAACTAATGGAGGAGGGCTCTTATATGGAAATCCTTATTCTCCCAAAATTCGGGTCGGATCATTGGCCTCTTGCTTTTAATTTAGACACAGGAGGAACACCCAAATACAAACCCTTCCGCTTCGAAAAATTCTGGCTCACACACCCGGATTTCCTTCAGTTAGCAAAATCCTAGTGGGCACAAGCGGAAATAGATCATGGCACCAGCATGTATAAATTCCAGCAACGCCTCAAAAACTTCAAGCAGCTGTTGAAACACTGGAATAAGAACACCTTTGTAAACATACTCCAAAGCATACAGGACACAGAGAATAAGCTTGTGGAGATACAAAAAACTTTCATCTCAGGCTCTCGGACCACTGAACTAATCAAAGAGGAGGAGAATCTCCAAGCGCATTTAGAAGAGAGAAGAAGGTAAGAGGAAATCTTGTGGAAACAAAAATCCAAAGTACAATGGCTCAAAGAAGGGGAAAAGAACACAAAATTCTTCCATAGAGCTATGGTGCACCATCGCCACATCAATAGAATAACCCACTTAGAGGACAGTCAGGGAAATCCAGTCAGAGAACATTCTCAGATAGAGGCAGAGCTGATCAAATACTACCAGGACCTTCTAATGGAAACCAAGGAGGACAGAACGGCATCCATCCAAAGAGTCACCAGACACATACCCTCCCTGGTAACTTCAGAAAAAAAACACAGCCCTAACATGTCCCATCACCCAAGAGGAAGTTGATCAAGTCATAAAAGAAATGCCCCCAAGAAAATCCCCCGGCCCGGATGGGTTCACCACTGATTTTTTCCACCACTGCTGGGACCTGGTCAGGAAAGAAGTTTGGGAGGTAGTAGAGGAATCAATAGCATCAGGTCTAGTCCTATCGGCTCTCAATGCCACCTTTCTCACCCTCATTCTGAAAGAAGAACGGGTCACAAACCCTAAAAAGTTCAGACCCGTAGCCCTCTGCAATGTAATCTACAAAATCATAACGAAGGTGGTGGCCAATCGACTCAAACCCATACTGACCCATGTCATCTCCAAGGAACAAGCAGGGTACGTAGAAGGAAGACAAATCATGGACAGTGTCATCCTGGCTCACGAGGTCATCCACTCCCTCAAGACTTCAAGGACTCCAGGTATGTTAATCAAACTTGACCTTTCAAAATCTTTTGACAAAGCCAGCTGGAAGTACCTTCAGGCTGTCTTAGAGTCTTTTGGATTTGATCAACATTGGGTGAACTGGATCTTAAATCTCACCTCCTCATCCTTCTTCTCCATACTAGTGAATGGGGTCCCGTCCCGGCCTTTTTCACCCTCTAGAGGTATCAGACAAGGGGACCCCCTCTCACCCTTCTTGTTCGTACTTATGGCGGAAGGCCTGGGATGTTACATCAAGTCGACAGTCACAGATGGCTCTCTCAAAGGCCTGCCCCTACACAACCTCCATCCCGCGCCCTATCACAGTCAATTTGTTGATGACACCCTCCTACTAAACTCCCCAACGGTCTGGGAGGCCAACAAGATCAACTCTATCCTCTCTGACTTCACTGAAGCTTCAGGCATGTCTCTTAACCTAGACAAGTCCAAACTCTATTTTTTCAACACCCCAACTTTTGTACAGCTCCACATTTCCAGACTCCTAGGAATACCCAAGAGCTCCCTTCCGTCCAATTATTTAGGCATTCCTCTCACAGGCGCAACAGCTAGATCCATTTCCTGGGACAGCCTTATCCTTTCCATCTCTAACAAACTAAGAAATTGGACCTTCAGACCTCTTAACATTACTTCCAGGCTGGTCCTCCTCAAATCCGTTCTACAAGCTCTACCTACTTACCTCTTCACCGCTCTAGCAACTCCTAAATAGGTCATCAAAGCCATCAGGAACCTCCAACGAAACTTCCTTTCGCATGGTCATCAACCTAATAAGAAATGGGTGCTAGTAAGCTGGGACAGACTCTGTACACCAAAAAGCCTAGGAGGATTGGAACTTCGTGATCCAAGGAAACTCAATCACGTAATGGGAGCCAAAATCTGGTGGAGATGGTTAAAAACCCCAACAACCGTCTGGGCGCAAATGTGGAAGTAGAAGTACGCCCCCCTCACACCAGATAATCAACTCATTAGAAACAATGACCGACTTCAAGGCTCCAACATATGGAACACAACCTGGCAAAATCGTACGCTGGTTCAAAATCATGCCTTCTGGGAAGTCCGAAATGGAGAAAGCACCATTTTCTGGCAAGACTCGTGGCAACAATTCAAACCCCTGGATGAACTAGAGGAGTTAAACACTCTCAAACGATCCCTCAACCAGGATACTTCCTTAAGGGTGAAAGACCTCTGGAAACCCAAGGAACAACGACATCAATGGCGCCAATGGAAAACCTCTAATCGAGATCTAGGAGTCCCAGAGAATCTCAATCTGCAGAACTGGCAATTCCATGCTAACCACCGGAAAATACCCAATAGAGAAGGTCCAGACATCCTTAGATGGGGGTACTCCATAGCTGGCACTTTCTCAATAAAGGAAGCTTACTTCCTACAGGGTAATCACCAGGATCAAAACAAGGAGACCATATGGAACAAAGTATGGAACCCTGCTCTTTGACCCAAGGTTTCCACCTTCCTATGGCTTGTGGTACATAACCGAACCCTAACTTGGGACAACCTCAGAAAAAGAGGCTTCATTGGGCCCTCCTTTTGTGTCCTCTGTCGCTAGTAAGAGGAAACCAAATAACATCTTTTCAATGGGTGCCACTTCAACTAGCAGATTTGGGACCAAGGAGCGCAAATAATGCACAGATCCAACCAATATCGGAGCAGCATCAATGATACAATTGAGAATTGGGACTCTATCACCTACAATAATCCCCTACTGAATCACATCTGGCAGCTCCTACCAGGATTCATCCTCTGGCAAATCTAGAAATAACGGAACAAAATAATCTTCCACTCCAAAGCTTCCACGCCAGACACAACTTGGGAGAAAATAGTCTCACTAATCAAGGAAACTATCAGAAGTAAATCCTGGAAAATAGAGGACCTAAACTGCAACCCAGAGGAACATTGCATTCTTCAAAGATGGTAGCCCAATCTAATCAATCGACTAGCACCAAACAAGCATAAGCACCAACAAACTAGTCCAACCATCTGGACCCCCCCTCCAGCTAATTTCATAAAGATAAACTTTGATGGGGCTTCCAAAGGCAACCTAGGACCAACGGGCTATGGAGCAGCACTCAGAAACTCCAATGGCAAGATCCTATGTCTCGTTGCAGGATTCCTAGGGTAAACAACTAACAATGTGACAAAGCTAACAGGCTTATTGCGGGGTCTCCAAACAGCTACTGACAGACACCATCACAAGATTATCTTGGAGGGGGACTCACAAATTGTTATTCAGTTAATCACCAAGATTCTCCATGGAGGAAACCCTTCAAAAATCTCACCCAGTTGGCGACTCTCTGGGCTGCTAGAGGATTAGTAGCCTTCTCAGAACCAATCTCAGCATCACTCCCTCCCACATGAAACAAAACGCAAACAAGGTAGCAGATTGCCTGGAAAACGAAGGAGTCGAAATGGGAACCGAACATTTCTGTTGGGAGGCCCACACATCGGAAGACTCAAACATCTCAGCTTGGTGCCAAACCTTAGCCACCAGCGATCTACAACCCCCAGATGGGGTGCCATGTAGCAGAGCCAAGCCACACGAGTTAATGTCGGGCCGCACCATTAATAACACCACCGATGACCATCCCCTCCGCTATTAAATGGAAATGAGCCCACGCAGCATTAACCAGGAGATGAGGCCCTTCGCGCAAGTGAACAGTACAGCGCACCAGAGAACTAGGAGGCTAGCCTTAATGGCCATGGTAATCATCGTCCTCCTCCTCCTTATCACCCGCCTTGACAACATTGAGAGGCATTCGCATACTGCAGAGCTGAATTTCACAGAGCCGAATTTCGTCGAGTCACTAGAGTTTTGGAGCAGGGCCATCCATTCGCAGGGAACCTTGCACATCTCCAGGTTCTTCATTATGCCCAGAGCACGAGGAAAGCCATGCAGGGGCGCATCTTGGTACACAGATGAATCACACAGGCAGAGGCAAAAGAAATTCGAGCAGGCATTGGCCTTGGCATCCTCGCAAAGACACAGGAAGTCTGGGAAACCTTGAACACCTCCAATGGCGTACGTGGAAGAGATCACCCTGGACGAGGCCATGCAAAGCTATTTGGAGCTCCCTCTTTTCACAGTCCCGGATAATTGGAATACTCCCACTGATTTTGGAACTGACGACAAGATTTTTCCTTCCGGCAAACCGCTTGGCTCCAGTGCAACTTGCCCGGCAGAGGAATTCACCACCTGTTGTGTGGAGGAAGAGACACTGTCCTACGGAAAAGGAAAAAATGACCCACCCACTAGTGCACCTCTGGAGGAGGCAACTCAGCTACTCAATCAGCAGATACATCAAGATAGTGAAGCACATGCAAGCGAAGGAGCAACGGGGCCAATTCCCTTAGCCTCTGCTGAGGGTAATTGGCAGGACCAGCATCCTTTCACCAATCTGGGGTACCTAGCACTAATCTTTGACATGCGGAGCATGCTGGACGATCAGATATTTCGCATCACTCGAATCGACCATCGACTCGACATGATGTTTGTTGCACACTCCAGGACTCTCCCGAAGAGGCAATGACGTACGTGTGCGCAAGCCTACGTGCTTCCTGCAGGATGACGAAGGCACGAGGACGAGGACGCATCGGCTGGATAAAAGGTTCAGTGATGTTCTTAGTTAGCAATCACTTTTTGTTTCCGAAGAAATTTTCTGCCCAGTTAGATCTTAGTTATGCTACAACTAGATTTTTAGTACACGGTCTGAACTTAATGGCAAGGTGTCCTGGTTTCCTTCGGGCAGGACAACACTCTGATAGTTTTGTTTGCTTGGAAACAAATGGCATCGAATGCCCAGCTGTCTCGGTTTCCTATTTAGGTGGGACAGCTGGCATCATAAACAGACTCTGTAACTCTGCAACGATAATATAAACAGGTTCTTCCCTTTTTACTTAAAAAAAAAAAACATTTGACCTCCTCAACAATTCGGATAACTTTGTGCTAGTGAAAATTTTCCAATTTATTACTATTTGAAAAATAACAGTTTGCATCAAATTCTTTTTCTCGAAAAAGTGGGAAAAGTAAAAAGATGAGAATTACAAATTGATGTAGAAAATTACTCGAGAATTAGATCACCAAGCTAAAGGTTTAAAAATTCTCACAATAAAAAATTCTATCTACACTAGATATTAAAAAGAATCCAGTTCTTGCTATATTTTCTTCTACAGGTGGATGAAGTAGGTCTTTGATCTTGATTGCACCAGCAGAAAAATGAAAAAAATGGTCAGAAGTGTAACGTTGGGAGTTGTAAACTTTTCCTATGGAATTAGAATGGAGAATGAGTATAGTCATAGAAAATATATTTTAGAGGAAAATGTGATAGAAGGTTTAGGTTTTCAAAAGGTGTTTTTATTTACTTTGAAATATTAGCAAAATAGAGACTCTAGGATTGAATGGACAAGGTAATTGTCAATATGGAAGACCCCCAAAGTATATTCAATTTGTGGAAATACATTTATGATGATAAAGGAGCATACTATATGTGAAATTGAATAAGGATGATTGCAGATACTTCATAACGGTACTTGCACATTGATGTGGGGGTACAAATTGGATGAGAAAAGCAACGGAGTCAAAGGTGCTTGTTAACTACCAAGTTGAATGATTATACCAATGATGGTTGAGTAGTTCATACTATGGTAGTACTCTTGATAAGCGAGGATATTCAAGGGAAGAAGGACCAAGAAAGGTTGATATTGATTTATCTAAAATGTAATCAATGCATTGATTGTGATCAGTATGTGCAATTCAATTGCATAGAAGAGTTATGGGTGATCTTCATCATGTAGCTAGGTATTATATACATCAAAGAAACAATGACAAGCACAAGGAGTCTAAAATATACCATCAAATAGAGAATGGCATCATTATGCATGAAATAAGAATGTAAGTCTATAACCTTTGAAGATAAAGAAAGACACCTAAATAATAGTGGTTGCAAAGTATGACTGTAAAGAAGGTGAAGTAAATAATGAAATTCCACTAACTTGGAAAGATATGAATGGAGGAACAAAGCATTCCATTGTGTGGACTAGTCTTGGTGGATAGAGTTGAACTTCATAAAGAATTTGAAATAAAGAGGAAATTCCAGACTTGGATAAAGATTAAATATGACTAGAAATGAGAAGTATAAGAAGGCATATAATGAAGTGAAAAAGGTATATATGATTGGTATTAATTGCAAGGTAGGATGGACCTTGTAATGAGTCCATATGAAGTTGGAATGACATATAATGCAGCATGATAGTGCGCTAGAAATGACAACAAATGAAGTTAAGGTTGGGGCTAGATTGGATAAAGAAAAAGAAGAAACTATGATGTTACAATATCAATAAGGGTTGGAAATAAAATAAAAAATGGCCGAGTTGGATTTGGATAAAGGTGGTCAAGAAAATTGAACAACAAATTCTAGAGATAACTAGAAGGCAAATGAAGCTCAAAATAAGAGCACAGATTATTACCATAGTTAGATGGAACTTGAGGGAAACTCGGGACTACAAAGCAAGCTACAAGATGATAAAAATATTATTGTAACAACAATTGGGGAACAAGGCCAATAAGGAGGAATTGACAAAGAGGGGGATTTATCACCTTAACCTTATTTGTTTATAGAATAGAATTGTATGTTCTAAAAAGTAGGAATTATAAATATTTATACATATTACAAATTGCTACTTGGTGAGGAGATCATAGCCAATGATCCATTGTGTGATTGGCAGAAAGGCCATGAATTGGATAAACTATGATGTGAAAGTGGAATTTCATGATATGAAAAGAAATTGGAAGGGAGAATTCCTTGACTCTTCTCTCGCTACATTGTTATATTTTTAATGTTAAGAAAGTTGTTAAATGTTAATAGTTTTAAAGGATATGAATGTTGAAAGTGCAAGAGAATGGGATAGTTGGAATGCATATGCACTAATGATCATATAGAGAGATAGTGCATATTGCATATAGATATGTTTAAGAGTACTGTGTTACTACATATTCCTTGAGTAGGCATGATGATTGAATATGATTGTGTAACCAAAAAGGGTGAGAGCATGGCAAAAGATGTTGATGATATTGTTGCATACAACAATCAATCTTGAGAAGATAGGATAAAGGAAAGAAAGTGTTCATCAAGAGGTTGGTGAAAGGATTATGTAAAATTACTTAAGACACCAACTAATTAGGCAACATCGTAGATGTTGACGGTAGCCATATAATTATGGATTTAGTATGCTTATGTTTTTTTGAAAGGAATTTAGGTAATAATTCTTAGTCGTGACTTGATATCATAAGATCGATGTGTTTATGTTGTTTGAATGAATTTATATGAATAATAGAGGTAGAGATACTTAGACACATAATATCGTTAAAGTCTTTTAAATGCATTCATATGAGATAAAATGGTGTATCACATGGTGTTGGTTATGAGATAATAACCAAGGAAAGTTAGGACTTATGATCCTATTGTGAGAGTGAATTCCATGATAGATACCCATGTATGAAGCTACAATGTTGTTGGATATGGAAAGGTTATATCATTGCACAAGTGTCCAATGGTCTCCTTACTTATGTCGATGTCCTAGACTATAACCTTCTTACCGGCACTAAAGACACCATCAAAGGAGAAGGGTTTCCTAAGAGACTATTGAGCAGGTAAATTAAAGGCCTTTTAGTACACCTAAGGGACTATTTAGTTGGAGAAAAGGTATGTTTCTATTGCTATGATGGGATGAAGAGAAAGGTGTCAACATGGTCGAGAAAGTATTGGGGAGGTGGTTGGATGGTATGTCAAGGCATTGGCTAGATATTCCAACTCATCATGGTGGAATGTAAGAAATGATAATATGGTATTTTTGAATCAATGCAAGGATTCATTGGGTGGATGTGCATAAGTAGATTATGTAAATGTTGTGGTTGTGTACACATATAAGATGGAACGTGTATTTGATTGCATTGCTTGAATGCATTCTTGTGCCATATTTAATTGCAAATAATATGTAATAGTTGAAGCAATGGAATTAATGGTATTTCGTAGCTTTGAAATCATTTCATAGTATTGTTGTGGATCCGGTGAAAGGATTGTAAGCATAAGTAGTCACGTTTTAATGACTATATGAAAGTTATGTCATGATAATAAATTTATAGAAATATATGTCTTGGATATGGCAATGAAAGTAAGCCATAATGAAGATAGGGACTATTACCTACGCAATTGAAATCTAAGTATATGATGAATTTCCTATATCAATTGGAATCTAATTGTTGTAATGATTACTTCAAAACTTGGTTGATAGATAGAGAGATGACTCTTAATATATTCATATTTGTGTTTATGACAAAGATGGATGGTGAATCTACCTAGTAAAGGAAAATGATGACTATTGTGAGCTAGAAATCTCAAGGAGAAGGCTAGTGTCATGACACTGGAACCCATTGTTGGTGCTCTTCTTTCATGTGAAAGCTTTGGCAAGATGGATCACCCAAGAAACTATTTAGCAAAGAAGGGGATGCTTGAGCCTATAAGAGAAATTTATTGCAAGGAAGAGGCAAATTTAGGTTGAGTTAGAAAGGACAGTGAGTTGAACTCTCACCCATGGTAGCCTCATGAAAAAGAGGAATATTTATATAGATAAGTATTGGGTTGACTACCTACTTTATTTTGTGTTATGAATATGTATGCTTCAACTATGAAATTGAAAATTTCCTATGAATGGGATAATGGTTGTATAAGATTGATATGACATGCATTCTTTCCTTGATGATTGATATAGTACATGCTAATATTTGTTAGGTTAAACTTGACTCGGAAAAAGAGTCAGAGTTATTAGGTGTATAGTAGTGGTTTGGGGCACAAGGTTTTCATGACTCGTGATTTTAGAGCCCATGGATTGCATGTTATGAAATCCTTTAAAATGTTGGTGATACTTCATTGTAATGAGCTAGGGTGTGAGTGATGAAATCTCACTTGACCGGGTTTGGTCAAGGAACTAATAGATTTATTAGTTGGTTTTTCCCGGTTTGGATTTTCTAGGATAAATAGCGTGCATGATTTCATTGTTTCTATGTTCTAGTTTATTATTTTATTTCTCTAGCATGTTTATTTCCTTTCATGTGGTATCAGAGTGAGGAAAACATGAACTCTCTAGTGAGAGTGTTTTGATGATGGGATCCATGGAGAGAGAGACAAGGAATGTGGTTGAGACTCGAGCAAGAGAATTTGGTGGAAGCAAACAAAATTCCTATATCATTAGCTTACATGATGGAACCAAAATTGGAGATGATAGCATCGGTCCTAGGTGGCATGGAAGTGTGTCTAGATGATGATCCAAAATGACCTGGTACATAGTCATATTTTGGATTTTATTTTCACCGATGTGTGAGCGGAATGAAGATAGGAAATGGCAAGGTGAAAGGATGAAATCATAAGTATCAGGATAGAAACAATGAAAAAAAAGTATTATGGAATTGAAAATATTTATTGCATGTAAATGTGCATACAACTGTAAGACCTGGTTAGGAATGCATACCCATGATAACTTACTAGTAAATTCTAGACGTAGACCTATGTCATAAGGGGAGCATGTGGGATTCCTGGATACCCTGGTTATAAACATTGAGGGAGGCTAGGGCCCGAAGGTGAGCAGTGCAAACTCACTTGGTTAGTTTGGACAGATTTGGTCATGGGAAACCCCAACTCAAGTTTAAAGAGAGGAATGGTAGGTTAATCTTGACTTAGTAAAAGAGTCAAAGTTGTTAGGTGTACAATAGTGGTTTTGGGCACATGGTTTTGGTGACACGTGGTTTTAGATCCCATGGATTGCATGTTATGAAATCCTTTAAAAGGATAGTGATACTCCATTGTAATGGGCCAGGACATGAGTGGTGAAGGCTCACTTGATCGGCTTGGTTGGGTTTGGTCAAGGAACTAATAGATCTATTAGCTGGTTTTTCTTTGTTTGGGTTTTTTAGGATAAATCTTGTGCATGATTTGTGTCGTTTCTATGTTCTGGTTGATTATTTGATTTCTCTCGCATGTTTATTTCCTTTCAATATTCCAAGACCTTGGAGGTTACACAAGGTAGTGAAAAACGAATGTAGTTGCATGATGTACAGGATAGCCAATAATTATGCAATTTTGCAAGGAAGAGGATGGCATTGCAGGTGTAGTTAAATAAGGAAGGCATGTATTTCATTGTTGAAAAAAAAAATATCAAGGACAATGGTACTTCAAAGGGGGCATTAATGTAATACCCCTATTTTTTATTTCCTTGACTATGAATGTATATGTAATAAATATATGGTTGTAAGCCAAGACCATAGATGAATTGTAATTGTAAATTTGATTATAATATGAAAACCCTAACAAATGCAAATAAAAAAGCACTAAAGAGGGATGGAGGGTTATGATTCTACAATGGGGGAAGTGAAAGGGGGATTATAGGAGGCTTAGAGGGGATAAGAGGAAAAGATATTAGTTAATTTTTTAACCTAAGTCCTTAAATCCCTTCATTATTGACCTTTTTTTTATATTTCTCTAGGCTTTAAGATTAAGATGAAACATGGGCTTCTCATGAAAACATGTGGTGAATGATTGGCATGCAAATATAATCTTGTAAATTTAAGCATGTAGGATCATTGTTTCTATACAAGGTCGAAGGATGAGGGTATGGTAATTGTACAATGGTTGTACAGATGATAGAGAGATTGGTTATTGTGTGATGATTATGATAAATATTCTATAAAGAATTTGAAGGTGTACTTTCATGTAAGCTTATGTTGCTAATTTACTGTGTTTATGGAAATGGACATAATTCTTCTACAAGAAATTTCTGAGTAATTTATAGCCATACAATTCATGTAACCATGTAGGTGATAGGATTGATTGTCGATGGAATCTGTCCTACAAATGAGAGTCCTTGGAGTCCTAATAAAGAAATTCCCAAGCCAACGTGTGTTGGAGCACTAGAAGGAATTGGGATAGCCTAGCGGACTGTTTAACAAACAAGGGGATCCCATTCCTAGTATTGTGTAGGGTAAGGAAAAATAGTGTTGGTTGATTGGGATAGTTGTAGAGAAATTCCTTATCTGGGAGAGTTTTCAGGTTTGTGGGATGTGTAAGAGGACTTAGAGCCAGACATTAGGACTTCACCCTTTAATGATTCATAGCCTTAGCTCATGAATGGCCTCTATCATAGAAATATTAAGTGTGATAGAGAGCCTAAATTTAGGTGGAACACCCTTCATTTATAGCTAGTTGGAGGATTATTTTCCCAAAAATATAAGTAATCTCACTATATCATCAAATGTTATATCAATGTGTTTTATGTTCTACATTTTATTATTTTATTTTTTTTAGTTATGTGTTTATGTATCTAATCTGCAAATTCTTGGTTGAAGTCATTATAGAACTACATTCATGTGTTAAAGTGAAATTGAATGTTTAAGGTTATTGTAGTTTTGATTATGCTATTGAACACTACAACCAATCAATTTTAATTTAGAAATGGTATCTAAGCGAGATTTGGTGTGGTTTGGTGGCTTTTCGGGTACCACATGGCCTAAAAAATGAACATATGTTATTGGGTACATTACACGGGCCAACTAAAAGAATTAGCTCTCCTATTTCCTATGCTCACATAATGAGTTGGCCTATTAAACCTATAAATATCCCACACCACTACCATTATAACATTCATTAAGGCATGTACCAGACAAACAAAGCAGGTAATTAAGATATGTATCTTGTGTATTAAATCCCCATCACATAGACTTAAATGCATGAGGGGGGAATTGTTAGTGTAGAAGGGACTCATCATCATTATTAACCTTATCATGGAATGCGAGATGAACTTTTCATGGGGGGAGAGATGGAATTAACTTTTTAATAAGAAGATAGAAATAATGTAAGGAATCCAAGTTATAGTGAATGAACTGCTTCAAATTTATGTAAGTTTGATTTTATATAGTTCATAATAATAATATTATAGAAACAAATGTGAATATATACACTATAAACTTATCTTTTAATTAAAAAATAGAAATAATGTAAGGAATCCAATTTTTGGTGGAAGATTTATCTCAAATTTGATTTTATATAGCTCATAATAATAATTTTATAACAAAAAATGGTGAACATATACAATCATAGTGAAACGCACAATTTTTTACTCTCTCGTTTTGAAAAAACTCAATCTCACTAAAGGTCTAAATTCTAGATCCATTGTTTAATTCCAAATTTAATTAAATATGTGTTACATGCATAGTTAACAGAGAATACAGTTTTGCAAAAGAAGCCTAGAACAACTAGATGGGTAAAACATGAACTTTGGTAGATTGGTTTGAAAAAACAACTTCTAGGCAAAGCCAAATGGTGTTCCAAGGGAGAAGGTGTTAGCACTAAGAATCACCCTCCGACTACAAGAGGATAAGCCCAGTACCCATAAAAAAAAAGGTAAATTGGATTAAAATGGTTTGATTAGGTGGATCAGTAAGACCGGAGAGAGAGGAAAAGATGACAGAGGTAGCTGCAGATCAGTTCGGGACCATTGGGTTGTGGAGTCATAAGTATCGTGACTAATGAAGGCATTTAAACTGCCCATCAGAAAAAAGGATTTAGGTGGTGATGAGAAGAAAGAAGACAGAATGTGTCTGAGTGACAAATGATGAAACATGGGCAAGATGAAATCAGATCCTTTACTGCCTCAGGAATCCATAGATCAAATATGTTACCTCCGGACAAGAAGGAAAACAGAAAATATATGAGTGATGAACCATGAAAGATGGGCAAGATGACAACAGATCATCTACCGCCTCATGAATCCATAGATCAGAGAGATTACATCCAAACAAGATTAAAAACAACAAGTGTCTGAGTGATGAACCATGAAATATGGGCAAGATGAAATCAGATCCTCTACCGCCTTAGGAATCCATAGATCATAGAGATTACATCCAGACAAGAAAAACATAACAACATGTAAACTAAGAATACTGACTGATAAAAACAATTCAAAGAAATCGTCAATAACATAATATTTACAATCCAAGCCCTCAGCCATACAAACTAAAAAATATAGATCCCTGCTCCTAAAACTCTCTCGGCTCTCCAGCCTCCAAAAACTCCCCCCTTTTCAAAATCTTAAACCGATCTATTTATAATCAGATCAATCCATAACTGCCAAGACTGTGACATGGCCATATCATTCAAAGCTTTCACTTGTGCATCCTTCTGTCAGACTGTGTGTGTGTTTTCCTGTCAGACACAAGCTCAGACTAGTATAGGTCTGCAAGAAGAAATCGTCCATCATGGTACCTCGGGCTGACAGCTCTGTCTCCTCGGCCATAGCTTCCACGCCTTATATTTATGGACTGGGCTGAGGTTTTAGCTACCAGTCCCTTTCCATTAACTAAATCCTCTTAGGGATCGGAGCGCGGCTTAATGCCTAGGGGGCGGCCACGTGCTGCTGTCGGATTTGACGTTATATAAGCACATGATTGTAGGGCCTTCAAAGGCGGTTTGGATCCACACTGCTTTTGAGCCTGCAATTCACCACCTTTCGCCACATAGTTCTTTCGCTATACCATGGTTTCAATTGCGGGACTGCTCAATAATTTTATCATTCGAGCATGTTGCGTCCTCGCAATGAAACATGGTCATTGATCTGGTTGCGATCTGCGATCTGGGAAAGCCCCACTTTTGTTGCCACGCGTCGCTCTCAGATGGACCATGTTCCCTACTACAAAGATCAATGGTTCATAACTACTTTGGGAGTTCAGGCTTCAGGATTTTTCAATCCATATCTCTAACAATCCTCCAGAGCGTTGTATTTATGAAGTGAGACATCTGGCACCACGTGTCCTCTTGTATTGGACGGCCGAGATTCACTTCAGGAGTTCGGGCTTCGGGAGATTTCTTCTTCTTGCTCAGGAAATCCTCTGAAGTGTCAAATTCTTGAAGTGTGAGATATGTTGACGTGTTTCCTCTTGATTTGGGTGGCCGAGATTCACTTCGGGAGTTCGGGCTTCGGGCCTTTTTCTTCTGCTTTCTCGTGCAATCCTCCAAAGTGTCAAATTTTCAAAGTGTGATATCTAGTGACACGTGTCCTCTTGATTTGGATGGTCGAGATTTACTTTGGGAGTTCTGGCTTTGGGCCTTTTTCTTCTGCTTGCTCACACAATCCTTTGAAGTGTCGAATTCACAAAGTGAGAGATCTGGTGACGCGTGGCCTCTGCCTTCAATGGATTAGATTTACTTCGGGACTTCTGTCTATTCGCTAATCCTTGCACAATTTTGACATGTCAAATACACGCGAGTCGTTGATCTGAACTGCTCCTGGGATCTCCGCCATTGAAAATTGAACTCGATCGTTGCTTGTATTTCAGTCCAAAATAGACTGCTATGAATGTTTCGCTTGTGATCATGGATGTTCTTTGTGCAAGAAAAATATTTGGACAACTTGTTGGGACCCTTGACAACTTCATGTGGTAACATTGGCTCCACAGGGGATGGCATGCTCCCTGTGAGTTGCCAAGAATGCCCAGTTCCAGCGCCTTATTTGTTGGGTTGTGGAGTTGAGCTCAAATACATTTTTATGAATACAACAGGCTGATATGTACACTATTCTACTTGAAAAAAAAAAAAACACATTTTCTCCAGAAGGAGCTTATTTATGTACAATCCTAGACTAACTGTTTTTTTACAATGTGTTAGGTGAAAGCAAACTTCCACCATAGCCACCCAGACTGTTTGGTAATAAAATTCCTCCTTTCACTGCAAATTATCCACAAAAGGTAAGGGAAGTATGACAACAGAATGAAACGATGTTTTGGAACATTGACAGTACCCCCAAATGATGATAAGATGAATAATTTTGTAGGCTCCAATGCTCTTGGAGAACTCAACTCCATATATAACCCCACAAGGTCATAAAATTTATAATAAGGCACGCTAAACTGGTAAGAAATTATCTCCTTCATTGCATCATTTCTTGCCTCTTGTTTGATGTTCTCAGTATGTACAGGTGGGTAAAGGATTGATGCAGGTTGGCTAATCTCAGGCGATATTTTCTCATTTACCAGTGTTGAACATGAGACTAGTTGCACATTTAGCTCTTCCTTTTCTCCTTCATGGCCCTCCCAATGATCAGGTTCATAATTATCATACACAAGAACCATGCTACGAGGCTCCAAAGAATCCATGAAAAAACTTTTCTCTTCATCATCTTCATTGGGTTATTCATCAAAAATGGGCTGCTCTGGGTCAGTATTTGAATTAAATTCTTTATCATAAGCAGGGCTGATCTGGGTCAGTATTTGAATTAAATTCTTCATCATAAGCAGGGCTGCCAAAAACATAAGTTTCAAGAACATAAATATCCTCTGCATTTTCTTCATAAGAGCAGCAAACAAAATCTGCCTTTAATTCTGAAAAGATAGGAAAAAACAAAGAGGAATCTTCCCTAGTTTCTTTAACTAGCTTATCATTTATATCAGCTTCGCAGTCAAGAGAAATATCTACTGCAGAATACACTTTCTCTTCGTCATCAAAATATTCAAAAGAGAGATGTTGATCTTCATGAATATTTAAAACAACATATACATTTGATATGATGCTAGACGTTTCTGTGTTATTGCTATCATAATGAATATCATTCAACACCTCATGATCTTCATGGTAAATTTTTTCTTCTACAATAAATACTTCATCACAAATTGGGCTTTCATGACTAGCAGAATATTTATGGAGCAAAGAAAACTCATTACAACATCCCTCAAAAAGACGTTCAGTTGGAAAATATTCTTCACGAAAGGAATTGAAAGCTGCATGAAAACTTGTCAAAGAGTTGATACTTGCAACTGGAAGAGACCTACATCAATCACAAGAAATCCCCTCCAATGAATTCCTGAAAATATTTATCTGAACATCTTCGTGCACGATACGAAGTTGATGAATAAAATCATGAAAATCCATCAAGTTTTCAGTTGGTTCCTCCTACTCTTCTCCTTGAAATTTACGAAGGCTATTTTCCCATTCATCTCTACTAGGCATTGGATTAGGGAAACGAACTATCTTTTAAAAATCACAGAAAGCATTCCTCTGAACTAAAATCTTGTCCATTTCAAACCAGTGGAGTCGCCAATAGATTTTCTAACAATGGAGTCACCATGGTGAAAGATGAGAAGTCAGAACAATGTGTCCAGCTTCAGTTCACCATCTAAAAATGGATCTTTTCGTTGTTGTTCTCCCAGGGTTATCTTCACTTCCATCCTCGGTAATGGAACCATTAATGTTATCACTGAGAATCACCCTCTGAATGCAAGAGGATAATCCCAATACCCATAAAAAAAAGGTAAATTGGATTAAAATGGTTTGAGTAGGTGGATCAGTAAGACTGCAGAGAGAGGAAAAGATGGCATAGGTAGTTGCATATCAGTTCGGGACCATTGGGATATGGATTCATAAGTATCATGACTAATGAAGGCATTTAAACTGCCTATCAGACAAAGGATTTATGTGGTAATGAAAAGAAAGAAGACATAATGTGTCTAAGTGACAAACAATGAAACATGGGCAAGATGAAATCAGATCCTCTACCGCCTCAGGAATCCATAGATCAAAGATGCTACCTCCGAATGAGAAGGAAAACATAAAATGTTTGAGTGATGAACCATGAAATATGGGCAAGATGACAACATATCCTCTACCGCCTCAGGAATCCATAGATCAGAGAGATTACATCCAAACAAGAAGAAAAACAACAAGTGTTTGAGTGATGAACCATGAAAGATGGGCAAGATGAAAGCATATCCTCTACCGCCTCAGGAATCCATAGATCAAAGAGATTACATCTAGACAAGAAAAATAGAACAACATGTAAACTAAGAAGACAGACTGATAAAAACAATTCAAAGGAATCTTCAATAACATAATATTTATAATCCAAGCCCTCAGGCATACAAACTGAAAAATACAGATCCCTGTGCCTAAAACTCTCTCGTCTCTCTAGCCTCTGAAAACACCCCCCCTTTTCAAAATATTAAACTAATCTATTTATAATCAAATCAGTCCAAAACTTCCAGGAGTGTGACCTAGCCATCTCATTCAAATCTTTCGTCTATGCATCCTTATGTCAAACTGTGTGTGTTCTCCTGTCAGACGCAAGCTCAAACCAATATGGGTCTACAAGAAGAAACTGTCCATCATGGTACCTCGGGCTGACAGCTTTGTCTCCTCGGCCATAGCTTCCATGCCTTCTATTTATTGACTGAGATGAGGTTTTAGCTACCAGTCCCTTTCCATTAACTAAATCCTCCTCGGGATCAGAGCACGACTTAACACCTAGGGGGAGGCCACGTGATGCTGTCAGATTTGACATTATATAAGCACATGATTGTGGGGCCGTCAAAGGAGGTTTGGATCCACACCACTTTTGAGCCCGCAATTCACCACCTTCCACCACGTAGCTCTTTCTCTATACCATGGTTTCAATTGCGGGACCACTCAAGAATTTTATCGTTCGAGCATGTTGCGTACCCGCAATGAAATGTGGTCATTGATCTAGTTGTGATCTGTGATCTAGGAAATCCCTGCTTTTATTTCCACATGCCGCTCTCGGATGGACCCTGCTCCCTGTTGCAAAGATCAACGGTTCACAACTACTTCGGGAGTTCGGGCTTCGGGCCTTTTCGATGCATAGCTCTAACAATCCTCTAGAGTGTCATATTTCTGGAGTGATATATCTAGTGCCACGTGTCCTCTTATATTGGATGACGGAGATTCACTTTAGGAGTTCAGGCTTCAGGAGATTTCTTATGCTTTCTCACGCAATCCTCCAAAGTGTCGAATTCCTGAAGTGTGATATCTATCGATGCGTGTCCTCTTGATTTGGGCGGTCGAGATTCACTTCGGGAGTTCAGGCTTCAGGTCTTTTTCTTCTGCTTTCTTGCGCAATCCTCTGAAGTGTCGAATTTCTGAAGTGTGAGATCTGGTGACGTGTGTCCTCTTGATTTGGACAACCGATATTTACTTTGGGAGTTTGGG
This sequence comes from Picea engelmannii, assembly GCA_009831015.1. NCBI lineage: Eukaryota > Viridiplantae > Streptophyta > Pinopsida > Pinales > Pinaceae > Picea > Picea engelmannii. The sequence continues at coordinate 106,098 of ML800967.1, read as the reverse complement.
CTTTGGGCCTTTTTCTTCTACTTGCTCGTGCAATCCTCTGAAGTGTCGAATTATCGAAGTGAGAGATCTGGTGACGCGTGGCCTCTGCCTTCAATGGATCAGATTTACTTCGGGACTTATGGACTTCTGTGTAGTTTCTAATCCTTGCGCAATTTTGACATGTCGAATACATGCAAGCCACTGATCTGAACTGCTCTTGGGATCTTTGTCGTTGAAAATTGAACCCGACCGCTACTTGTATTTCAGTTCAAAATAGACTGCTTTGAATGTTGCACTTGTGCTCATGGTTGTTCTTTGTGCAAGAAAAATATTTGGACAACTTGCTGGGACCCTTGACAACTTCATGTGATAACAGAAGGTATAGGGAAAATTGTATCCCCTCATTCACTAAAACATTTATGGGACCAAAAGCCTCCCAAAATGGGGAGGTATGATCTGGAATATATTTTTCATCTATTTTGGTACTTTTCGAGTGGAAAAATTGGAGATATTAACTAGTAGGGCCCATTTCAGGGGCATGTCCTATTTTGGTGATTTGTAGTCCTAAAAATTCTAGATCCTCTTTGAGGCATCAAATGGCCATTTTTGTGGTCAAAAATTTGAGTACATAGTCCCCAACCTCTCAACATTGTTATACACATTGAGATCTTTCCAATGCCACAAAAATCACCTCAATCACAGTTTGTATGATAAAGTTATTCCTCCCACAAGTTGACCTACGCTCTTGACCACCATGGTATAAAATGGATGCCACGTCAACTCCCATTACCAACACATATGGAGCTAGGTACGCATGGAATTTCAAGAAGATTCTATAGGGTCCAAAACCCTAACTGTAATCGGGAGTTGAAACATGAAAAAAAACCTAACCTTAATTGGGAGTTGAAACATGAAAAAAACCCTAACCCTTGATGGATAAAATAACAAGTTAAATACTAGGTTGCTTGGAAAGGAAGAGGTTTTGATATTGTTGCATTGATTAATGTTTCATAGTTGAACAGTGCAAGCAAGTGGGATATTGGAGCATAACAGAGGAAGTAAAATACCTTGTAGTATCCATATAGGCCATAGTGTCAATGACTCAATGGAAACTCCATAATGAGTTCACCTTTCTTTGTATTTGAATTTTGTATCTGAGAATAAAAGAGCAAGGCATATCCCTCACTTTATGGTTGGGTTTTCTAAGTTACATCTTGTGTTCATTGATATCTTGTGTAAATTGTCATGGATATTCCACTGGAACAGTTTTTCACAACAGATCCAATAAAATACTGAAATATTTATTGTGAAGGTTATTTTTTCCTTTAGATCTCAGATTCTTTCATTACAGGTTTTTCTCCTTAAAATGTATGAAATAGATGAAATGTGAAAAAATAGAGAAAAAAAAATACTCACACACCATCCACAATTAAACACGAGATCTGGCCTCAAAAACCCAATATGGGAGAAAACCCAAATAGAAGGTGAGGTTGCTCCACTCTCTTTTCTTCAAATGAAATTATAGAGAAAGAGGCACTCTCTGTGGATTTTCCTTTGACATTGTGGCCTATATGGGTGCTACAAAATCTCTCCGCCTATATTATGCTCACATAATATCACTCTAAGATGTTTTTCTCAACTATAGAACAAGATACAATACAAAAGAATGGAACCCCTTGACTTCCTCAACCCTCAATTAGTGATCAACTTTGGACCTTCTATAATGTTCTATAAAATACACTACATGGCTATCCCCACACGTTTAAGTAATGGGGGATGAGATGGCATCCACTCACACCATGGTGATCAATACAATAGGTCAACTTGCAAGAGGTGTAACTTTTACATATGAACTCTTATTGAGGTGATTCTTGCACCATTGTAAAGGTCTTGGTGTGCATAATATATTTGTTTGATCAATAGTAAGGTTTGGATCATAAAAAAGTGTCGTTTGATGCCTCAAAATGGTTCTGAAATATTTCAGACAATTTTTTTGGACCCAAATTTCCAATTGGAACCGGTCGCTAAAATGGCTTTGTAGTTTGATTCCTCCAATTTTTTCACACATAAAGCATCGAGATAGATGAAAAATAATATGATGATCCAATCCAGATCATACCTCCCCATTTTGAGAGGCTTTTGGTCCCCAAAATATTTACTAAATGAGGTGAGTAAAATTTTCCTCTACCTTCTCCGTGGAGTACCAATTTTTTTTTTCTGGAAGTTGTCCTTTGAACCCAATCTAACATAGGTCACGCTTCCCATGTCTTGTAGTTTTGGACCGCTTCTGCAAAATTGTGTCCTCCGCCAACTCTTCTTGAGCATCTGGTGCTAAGTCCTCTATGGAAGGTAGTGTTAGAAAAACAGGATCGCGGAGCAATAAAATAAAACAAATGTGGAAATAAAACACAGAAGATACACAATACAATAGAGACACAGATATACTTGGTTCACCCAGTGTGGGCTACATCCACCAGAGAAATTTCCAGGTCATTCCTTTATTATTATCTAGAAAACGAAGGGATACAACCTACAACACACCCATTATAGCTTCCTCTTCTTCTCTCACAGTCTCCTTGCTTAGAATACAATATTCACAACGATACATAGCCGCAATACATTTCCCTCATAAAAGAGGGTTTCCTTCTAGGGAAAAAAACCCTAACATAACTTCAAATCTGCGACCTTATAATGAACGGTCTAGATTTACTATGAAATTACAATATACATTTACAAGGCAATTTTTCCATTGAGGGATTCACCCCCGAACCCCCGCTTTCCCCTGGACCCCGCAGGGGTAACCCCCCCTAAAATCCCCTGCGTGAAGGACTGTACATTCTTTTGGGGTGTAAAGTCTTAATGGGTTATAAACACGACTAAAAAACAAAAACCTTTGAATCAGGAAGATAATCAGGCTCCACAACCAACAATCTCCCACTTGGAGACTGATCTCAACAACTCCACTGTTTGTGTATCTTCTGGACTATGATCCTTCTTGGACCTAGAAAATTTCTCATCTTCACCTTCGTGCTTGAAGACCAGCTGAAACTGAGCAGGAACTCAATTTCTCCCTGGTTACGCCCTTAGTTAACATGTCTGCAGGATTTTGGCTAGTGTGTATCTTTTCCAACTTCAAATGTCCATCTTCCAAGATGGATCGTATGAAATGGTACCTCAGCTATATATGCTTAGTATTCAAATGGAAGGTTGATTTCTTTGCAAGATGAATGGCACTCTCACTATCATAGTACAACCTGCTATTCTCCTGCTTATTTCCCAATTTCTCCATAAGCCTCTGTAACCAAATCATTTATTTACTAGCCACTGTAGCAACAACATACTATGCTTATGTTGTTGAAAGTGAAACAACCTTTTGCAATTTTGAAATCCAACTTATTGTTGTCCCACCTACAGTAAAAACATACCCTATGGTGCTCCTCATGCTATCTTTATCACCTGCCATACTTGAATCAACATATCCTTGTAGAACAATGTTTGAACCTTCAAAACATAATGCATGAGTAGCATTACCTCTCAAATACTTGAGAATCCACTTTACTACCTCCCAATGTTCTTTACCTGGATTGTTCATATACTTGCTCACAACTCTCACTGCATGTGAAATATCAGTCTTGTGCAAACAATCACATACATCAAACTGCCAATTGTTGATGAATAAGGGACCCTAGACATGTATTATATCTCCTCATGTGTCTTGGGACACATTTCCTTAGTTAATTTGAAATGGCTGGCCAAAGGTGTACTAATTGGTTTTGCATTCTACATTCTAAACATCTCCAACACCTTCTCTATGTACTCACCCTGAGACAATGTCAATTTGCGATTTTTCTTGTCTCTTGTTATTCTCATACCAAGGATTTTCTTTGCAGCGCCCAAATCCTTCATCGCAAATGAATTAGCTAATTTCTTCATGAGCACATTTATATCCTACATATTAGACCTTGCAACAAGCATGTCATCTACATACAATATCAAGATAATATGGCTTCCATTTTCTAGATTTTTAAAATAAACACAATGATCAGAATGACATCTACTATAACCTTGTTCTATCATAAATCTGTCAAACTTCAAATACCACTGCCTTGGAGCTTTCTTTAGGCCATACAATCTTTTCTTCAACCTTCATACCAAATTATCCTTCCCTTTGACCTCATACCCCTGTGGTTGTTGCATATAAATCTCTTCCTCCAAATCCCCATGGAGAAAAGTTGTTTTCACATCTAACTGTTCAAGATGCAAATATTCTACTGCCACAAGACTTAAAATAGTCCTAATTGAAGTCATTTTAACAACAGGAGAAAATATTTCATCAAAATATATACCTTTCTTTTGTGCAAACCCCTTTACAGCAAGTCTACCCTTTTACCTTGTTTTTTCTCCATCTTCTTACTTCAACTTGTAAACCCATTTATTCTGCAATGCTCTTTTTCCTGCAGGAAACTAAACCAATTCCCAAGTCTAGTTATTTACCAAGGAATCCATTTCCTCTTTCATGCCTTTCTCCCACTTCTTTTTGGTGTTTACCTGCATTTCCTATTCATAACATTTTGGTTCACCATAAACATTCAACAATAAATAATACAATGAAGGAGAGTATCGTTTAAGGGGTCTACTTAACCTGGTAGCTCTTCTAACAACACTTGCAGGAGTTTGAGGTACCTATTGATCTTGTTGTTTTACATTTTGATTTTTTGGTACCTTTGGAATTTCTTTTTCGGTGATCTCATCAAGCACTATGTATTCTGGTTTTTCTTTTTCATGTTTATTTTCCTGCAACTGATCTTTTTACAAGACCTTCTCATTGAACATGACATCTCTACTCCTAATGATTTTGTTATTTTCATAATCCCATAAGTGATAACCAAAATCATTAACATTGTATCCAATAAAGGTACACTTCTTGTATTTTGCCTCAAGCTTTGTTCTATTTTCTTTATCAATATGGACAAATGATTCACAACTGAAAGTCTTCAAAAAAGAATAATTTACCTTTTTTCATGTCCATGCCTCCTCTGGAATTCTACCATCCAAAGAGCTTGAAGGTCCTTTGTTTATTAAGTAAACAACAATATCTACAACATCTTCCCATAACTGTAAGGGTAAACCAACATGCAATCTCATACTCCTTGCACGCTCCATGATTGTCACGTTCATCCTTTCTGACAAACCATTTTCTTGTGGTGTTCCTGGAACTGCCTTCTCTCTACGAATCTCATGGTATGAACAGTAATCATCAAACTCCTTGCTGCAATATTCACCTCCATTGTCTAATATGAGACACTTAAACATTTTTCCTATCTCATTCTCAACCAAAGCTTTTCATTTCTTAAAAGTATCAAAAACATCAGATTTTTGTCGAATGCAATAAACCCAAGTTTTTCTAGTTGCATCATCAATATAAGTAACATAATAACGAGAGCCACTAAGAGATGATACATGAGCTGGTCCCCATACATATGTATGCACAAGCTCTAACCTTTCAGTCTTATTTTCTTTTCCGACTCTAAGAAATATGACTCTCTTATGTTTTCCATAAACACAATGCTCACAGAAATCCAAATCAATTTGTTTAAGATCTGGCAACAAATTTTTTTTGTGAAGTATCTGCATCCCCTTCTCACTCATGTGTCCAAGCCTATGATGCCACAGTGTTGTATCCATTCCTATAGACGCTAAAGAGATAGAAGAGTCAATATTACCAGTACATAAATACAATGTACCTACCTTCTCTCCTTTTTCTATCACCAATGATCCTTTGGTGACCTTCCACGCCTTATCTGTAAATATGGATATACAACCTTCACTTTCCAACTGCCTTGTTGAAATTAGATTTTTCCTTAGATTTGGAACATGTCTTACATCTTTCAACAATCATTGGTTTCCATTCCTTTTCTTTATTTTTACCTTTCCCATTCCAACAATTTTGCATGGTGCATCATCACCCAAATGAACCTGTCCAAAATCACCTTGAGCATAATCTAGAAAATGTTTCCTATGGGGTGTGGCATGAAATGAAGCCCTTGAATCTACTACCCAAGACTCATAAATATTATCTACAGAAAGAATCAAAGCATATTGTAACACATCACCTGTTACATTTGCTTCCTGATTTTTCTCTCTTTGTCCATCTCTTTGTTTCTTTGGAGCTCTACAATCTTTCTTCAGATGTCCTTTCTTCCCACAATTCCAACACTCTATCTTTCCAAATATGGATTTGGATCCTCCCTTCCTAGAATTCTCGCAGTTCCCTGAGCCCTTTCCTCTATCATTTTCCCTTCCCCTATTCTCCATGTTTAACACATTACCTTATGTCTCACCTGTGATTTTCCATCGCACTTCCTCACTAAGGATAACACCAACAACATCATCAAATTTTGAAGTATTTGAACCAAAGACAGAGTTAATTACAACCATGACCAAGTCGTTCCATCTTTCTAGAAATGAGCACAAGATTGGAAGAGCCCTGACCTCATCATCAAAGTCCACTTTTACAGAACTTAGTTTATTAGTAACCGTATTAAATTCATTTAAATGATCTGCAACAGACCCACCTTCTGACATCTTCATATTAAATAATCTCTTCATTATAAATGCCCTTTTGGACGCCGAGGGTTTTTCATACAGTTTAGCCAATGCGTCCATCAACTCCTTCGTTGTCTTTTCTTTCGAAATATTGAAAGGCATTGATGCTTCCAGGCTCAGTCATATCGTTCCTAGTGTCTTTCTGTCAAGAACCTCCCATTCTTCGTCCTTCATGGCTATCGGCTTCTTTTCTATTCCACCCAATGGTAGGAATAGATCCTTATGATATAAATAATATTCCACCTGCATCTTCCATAACTGGTAGTTTTGGCCGTTAAATTTCTCGACCCTAAACTTTCCATCTTCTGCCATTTGTCCCACTCGAACCAGGAACCATGTTTTCCTGTGATTTACCTTTCATTCTGATACCAGTTGTTAGAAAAATAGGATCACGAAGCAATAAAATAAAACAAATGCGGAAATAAAACATAGAAGATACACTATACAATAGAGACACAGATATACGTGGTTCACCCAGTGTGGGCTACATCCACCAGATAAATTGTTAGGTCATTCCTTTATTATTATCTAGCAAAACACGGGTGTGTTGTAGGTTGTATCCACCAGATAAATTGTCAGTTCCTTCCTTTATTATTATCTAGTAAATGAAGGGATACAACCTACAACACACCCATTGTAACTTCCACTTCTTCTCTCACAGTCTCCTCACTTGGAATACAATATTCACAACGATACATAGCCGCAATACATTTCCCTCATAAAAGACGGTTTCCTTCTAGGGAAAAACACCCTAACATAACTTCTACCGTCAAATCTGCTACCTTATAATGAACAGTCCATATTTACTATGAAATTACAATATACATTTACAAGGCAATTTTTCCTTCGGGGGCTTTGCCCTCGGACCCCCCAGCCCTAGGGATGGACCCCACAGGGGGTAACCCCCCTGCACTCCCCCGCATGGAGGAGTGTACATTTTTCTGGGGTGTAAAGTCTTCATGGGGTATAAACACGGCTGAAAACAAATACCTTTGAATCAGGAAGATAATCAGGCTCCACAACCAACAAGTAGGACCTGCTCCTCCTCCTGATCCAACATGGAAGGCTCGTAGAGTTTTAGGTTCTCCACATTCATTATTGAGTAAATGCACATGTATGGGGGTATACTAAGTCTATAGGAATTATCTCCCACCTTCTCAAATATATCGAAAGGGCCATACCGCATAGCCTTGATCTTCTTACTAGGACCTTGTAGTATTTCCTTGTTTAGTTGTAACTAAACTCTATCTCCCACTTTGAATGACTTCTTGGTTCTCTGTTGATCATGTATGGCTTTGTATTTTTCTTGTGACTTCTTCATTGTCTCTTCTACTTGAAAATGGATTTTCCTAACCTTCTCAAAAAAAAAATTGCTCTCAATACATCTCCTATGAAATCCTCCCCCATTCCTCCTTGTTGTCCATATACAACATCCAAGGGTGAAGGTGGAAAATATCCAAAGAAAGTTTCAAAAGGTGAATTACCAATAGAAGTGTGGATTTCTCTATTATAAGAGTGTTGTATGTAGATCAGATTTGTATCCCAGGTCTTTGGATGCTTCTGATTGTAACCCCTCAAAATATACACCAAATTCTTGTTGACTACATTTTTCTATCCATCTGTCTATGGATGGAATGTTGTAGATCTCTTCAACTTAGTGTCCATCTTCTCCCACAATGTAGTCCAAAATGTAATAAGAAATATGGTATCCATGTCTGATATGATGCTTCTTGGTATCCCAAAGTGCACCCAAACCTCTTCAAAGAACATGTTTGCTACTTCATATCCATTGATGGTCTTTTTACAAGGCATGAGAATGCACATCTTTCTAAACCTGTCAACTACCAAAAATAGATAGTCATGTCCCTTCCTGGTTTTTGGTAAACCTCCCACAAAATCCATGGAAATGTTTTCCCAAGGTCGAGTGGGTATAGGTAAGGGATGGAATAGACCTTGATTCTTGTTACTAGGCTTGTTGGTACAACAAAATATACATCCTCTAATACACCATGCTACATCTTCTTGCATTTTGGGCCAGCACACATACATCTGTAAGTTGGAAACTATCATCCCAACACTAAAATGTCCTGCGACCTTGGAGGTGTGAGCCTCTCTAATAAGATGCAATCACTCACCTTTAGGGACACAAATCTTGTCGAGCTTGTAGAGAAAACCATTTTAGAAATGATATTCAACCTTGTTGTCACCTTATTTTATATGAATTTGGCCCTATAGCTACTGAAACACCTCCTTGAAGTCTTCATCTTCTATGAATGCTTCTTTGTGTGCATCATGGGTAAAAGGCTCCAAGTGCACTAGAGTTCCCAAAGTTGTAATCTTGGATGTGGGTGGCCTTGAAAGCATGTAATACAACATGTTTGTGTTTCCCTTCTTATACTTGATGACTATATGAAATTGTTGTAAAAACCCCATCCATTTGTAATGTCTTGTTTGTTGTAGATTACTCTGGGACTAAAAATATTGTAGTGGTTGGTGATCTATGTAGATGATGGTATCATTTCCCATTAGATAGTGCTTCCACTTCTTGACATCTTGAACTAGGGCGTATAATTCTTTGTCATAGGTAGGGTAGTTGAAAACTTCCCCATGAAATATTTCAGAATGATAGCATACAAGCCTTCCTCCTTGCATCAAAATCGTTCCCATGGCATACCCACTTTGAAAGGATTTTGCAAGTTTCTTAATGTGAGAATTGGTGCTTGACTGATCTTTCTTTTCAACTCATCGAAATCATTCTATTGATTCTTCGCCCACTGAAAAATCTTCCCACTCGTTGTTATGGCATGGAGTGGTGCACCTACCACTGAAAATGAAGCTATTAAATTTTGCAAGTACTCTGTTGCCCCAACAAAACTCCTAACTTCAATGACATTTGTAGGAACTGGCCATTTCATGATGGCATACATCTTTGCAAGATATATCTTGAGCTCCCCTCCATTGATCACATACCCCAAATACACCAAAGACTCTTGAGCAAACTCACATTTCTTGAGGTTAGCTAGTAGGTGGTGCTTCTTTAGAGTCTCTAACACCTACATGAGATGTGAGATGTGCTCCTCCCAGTTAGCACTATAAACCAATATATCATCCAAATAGAATATAACAAATGAATCTAGATATGGGTGTAATACATCATTCATCAGTCTCATAAATGTAGTTGGTGCATTACATAAACCAAATGGCATGACTAATCATTCATACAAACCTTGCCTTGTCTTAAAGGCGGTCTTCCAGGTGTCTTCTTCCTTGACGCGTACCTGGTGGTATCTTGATTTGAGATCCAATTTAGTGAAATATTTTTCATGTTGCAACTGATCTAACAGATCATCGATCTTGGGGAGAGGGCACTGATTTTTTAGTGTAATCTTGTTCAATGCTCTGTAGTTGATAAACATTCACCAAGTCCCATCCTCCTTTGGTACAATTACAATAGGTGACCCACAACGTGAGGTGCTTGGTCGAATCACACCCTGCTCCAATAACTGTTGCAACTGCTTCTTCACTTTATTTTCTTCCAGAACAGAGTGTCTATACATTCCAATATCCAACAATGGGGAGTCTGGAAATAACTATATTTCGTGCTCCACATCCCTCTTGGGTGGTAGCCCTTTAGGATCATGGAACACTAATCTATATGTCTATAGAAATTTCTCTAACTGATGTATCTGTTCGTATCCCCTCTAGGGATTCCTTTTCTCTTATCGACTCATTGTCAGACTAATTTTCTCTTAAGAAAAGTAAAACATATTTCTTACTGGAACTAATCAACTTCTTGGCTTGGTTGGAACTTACTAGTGATATCTTTGACTTTCCTTTATGTGTGTTGATAATGTAGGACTTCCCATCCTTGATTGTTTGGTATTGGTTAGCTCTCCACATGAAGATTGCATCCCTCATATACATGTAGGGCCTTCCAAACACTATTCCACATACGTCAATGGGTACTACGTCCAATTCCACTTCATCAATAAAATCAACACTAACAAAAAAATTAATCTTACATGGTTTTGTTACCTTGATCTTTGCATCCTCGTTTACCCATCTCAATGGATATGGGTTAGGATGATCGTGAAACGCCAATCCAATATTGTTGACCAATCCACTGCTATGATACCAACATAGATGCTCTATTTGAATCCTATGAACTAGAGTCAAACATAACATCTATGTTGGTCTTCTTGACATGAATCTCAATGTGGAAGAGCTTGGTCATATCCTTCTCTTCCTGGTGATGAAGCCTACTTAGATTCACCTCCTTCTCCATTGATGAAGAGATAATCTTTTCATCCACATCAGATTTTTTTTCAACTTGATTACTTGAATCCATGACTAGAAGATTATTTTTCTTTGCTTTCTTCTTGCGGTTCTTTAGGTTCAACTCTAGATGTAGTTTCCAACACTTTTCCTTAGTGTGACCATCAATATTCCAATGATTGCAATGGTTGTTGGGATCCTTGCACCGATGTGCAATGGTTGTCGTCTTCGTATCCTTTCCCCATTTCCACCTCTTCTTCCCCTCCTTGGAAGATTCCTAGTGCTCTTTCTTCTTGGAACTGCTTGGATTCCCTTTCTTGTGGCCTATGTTTTCCAGAGACTGTGCCTATACACATGCCTTGTCTATTGTCCTTGGCTTAAAAAGCATTAATTGCTTTTGTAGATGGCTATGCAGCCCCCCCCAAATACTTGAGAAGTACATAAGGGCACTTGGGAGAGATACCCAACATGATGGCCATCTTTATGAACTCGGTGGTGTATTGATGTACACCCTACCCTTGCTTCTACCTGAAGTAGTGTCATTGTATCCATTGGTCCTCACATACCCGATAGGGTAGAATTGAGACTTGATGAGGGTTTTGAAGTCCTCCCACCTAGTTACTGGCGGATCACCCTCTAGCCTAAGTGTTTATGTATGGCTTTCCCACTAGTTTAAAGCATGGCCCTCCACTTTTGTCTCACAAATGATATATTTTTTTCTTCATCTATATGGTGAAAGATGAAATAAACTTCTAGTTGTTGCAACCAATGATTCAATTTTAATGTGTCGATATCACCTTGGTATGGTTTTATGTCCACTCTTGCTTCCATCTTGAATAGGGACTGTGAAGGGTTTATGGCACTAGAACTTGGCTACTCTTTCTCAGGTTCTTTTCGCAATTCCTTTTTTGGGACTTCATTATCTCATGATTTCCCCTTTGATCCAATCTCTGAGTTCGAGCCTCCAAATTCTCCGAACAGTCTGAGATTGCTTGATAGAGCCGCCATGAGGAGGGACATATTGTGAGATATGTCAATGATTTGTTCTTTCATCCTTGCAAATATCTCCTCTGCTGCATTTCGAGGGTTGTTATGAACAAAATCGTTTGCCATGGCTAGGGTTCTACAACTTTCTTCTTAAACTACTTCTTAGATCCCTACAACATTCCACAAATACCCCAAGAAAACATGCTTTGATACCATAATGATATGTAAATTGTTCTGGATATTTCAATGGAATAGTTCGTCACAATAGATCCAATAAAATATTGACATCTTTATTGTGAAGGTTATTTTTTCCTTTAGATTTCAAATTCTTTAATTATTGGTTTTTCTGCTTAAAATGTATTAAATCGTTGAAATGTGAAAAACAAATAACACAAATAAATACTTACACCATCCACAATTAAACACAATATATGACCTTGGAAACCCAATATGAGAGAAAATCCAACTAGAAGGTGAGGTCGCTTTGCTCTCTTTTCTTCAAATGCAATTACAAAGAAAGATGCATTCTCTGTGGAGTTTCCTTTGATACCGTGGCTTGTATGGCTACTACAAAATCTCTCCTCCTATGTTATGCTCATAGAATACCACTCTTATATGGTTTTCTCAGCTATGGAACAAGATACTATACAAAAAAATGGAATCCCTTCTCCTCCTAGTATCATGGTATTAAACATAGCCCAATAGCCATCTAGGGTTAGGGCATTGACTTTCTCAACTCTTAATTAGTAATTAGGTTTCAAACTTCTAGAATGTTCCAGAAAATACACTATGTGGCTAGCCCCACACATTTAAGTAATAGGCGTTGACGTGGCATCCACTCTCACCACGGTGATCAATATGGTAGGGCAACTTGCGAGAGACATAACCTTTGCATACAAACTCCAATTGAGGTGATTCTTGCACCGTTGGAAAGGTCTTGGTGTGTAGAATATAGCCACTTGGTCCATAGTAGGGTTTGTACCATAAAACAAGTGTCGTTTGATGCCTCAAAATGGCTCCGAAATATTTTAGACGGTTTTTGGGGACCCAAATTTCCAAATTGGAACCAACTGCTAAAATGGCTCTACAAGTTGATTCCTCCAATTTTTTCACCTAGAAAGCATCAAGATAGATGACGAATAATTTAATGATCCAATTTAGATCAATGGTGTGGTGTTTTTTTCTAGATTCTTTTATTGCAATCTTGGGTTATTTCAGTGTTTTGAGTACTAAGTTGTAATAATAAATCTTAATCTTAAGTAAAACACTATATAACAAAGAGTTTGCATAAGCTTGTAAGATATGTTATGATGAACGTTTCCAATAGAATACCTATGACAATTTGTAGACTAGAATTCAACCCAAAATATCTCTTGTAGACACTCAAATGAATAAGTAGATCCTTAAATATTTCAACTTCTATGTCAAAATACACATGTTTGTGGCATGCAAGTTTGTGGATATGCATGTCAAACTTGTAAAGTAGATCAATTTTCATCAACTTCCATAGCATTTCCATTGATCTATATTTGTTAAGTTTTCAACAGTTAAACCATTTTTTTTTACTCTTTTAGAGATCATTTGTTCATAAAGATCGTCCAACAAAGATTTGATATATTCTATTATGTTGACATGGTCAAGTTTTTAAATGGAGGAGGTCTCACCCAATGATAATCACCTTTTTAAAATTATGTAGAGTTAGGGAAAATGGTGAAAGTGTGAATTTCATTACATAATTATGTAATCGTTAAGTGTGTTCATCAAAAGTGAAGCAACCATTCATAGATATGAGGAATGCAAAGATACACATATCATCAAAATAGAAAAATATTTCTTATGGAATCCTAAAGTTTATATAAATGTTTAAGTGATAACTCTGTGACATTAGCAATCAAATTGATATGGAGGGGTGCCTTCTTATACATCAATTTAATGTCTTCATAATATTTGAATGGTTGTAAGTGTATTTTTCTTCCGTATCTCTAGTTGGTAAAAAAGTGATAAAATAAGGGTCACCAATAAAATCTGAACCTGGTTTGACTAATTCTTTTAGATTTAAAGAACAAAAACAATGAAATATGAAAATGTATCTGTACTTTGACTTCTTCTTTTTTTAATCTTATCCTTTCTTTGTAAAGGCAGTTCTGGGAATCTCTCCTCAAATTTTTTCTACACATTTTTTACAGGGGTTTTGTGTGTTTTATATATATATGACTAGAAGTTTCTCATTACTTCTGTTGGTGGTTGTGATTGGGCAGCGTTAAAACAAAATTTCGCTGGAGACATTGTTGGCGGTAGGTACCAGTACGCCCCTCACCATAACTCTACAAATGACCCTCTGAAACATGTTTCACAGGTCCAAGTTTGGGCAATGGTCCCTGCCCCGTATGGCATTAGATACCCTGCCTGTCGGATAGTGGCATCGTGGTTGTGTGCAGGTTTTCCCGTTCATCACACATGGTAAATGTCGACAGCACACTTATTCAAAAGTTCAGGTCGATTGATCGATCAATAAATAAATAATTAATTGATATACCGAATAATTCCCAATACTAACTTCTTAGTTTGTGGGAAAAGATATTATTTTTTATTACATTTCTGTCACTTGAACTACCTTTCGTACAAATAATTAATTGACATGTCAATTTTAACAGTACAATTGGCAGATATTAATGGTAGTTATTGGAAAGTTAATAGTAGAATTGGCAGATTAATTGACATGTCAATTAACAGTACAATGGTACAATTGGCAGATATTAATGGTGGTTATTGGAAAGTTAATAGTATAATTGGCAGATATTAATGGTGGTTATTGGAAGGTTAATGTAATTAATTGACGTGGCAACTTTACATTACATCGGCAAAGATGAATATATTTGCATTGTAGTTGGTTTTTCTCGGAAATATAAGGTAATTAATTGACATGTCAATTTTTTTTTATCTCTCTACGGGACATATGGGATTCGCTATGCTCAATTAATCCTATTTGAATTAATCCTATTTGAATTAGAGTCATTTTTATGCCAGGGATTTTTTAAAGTTTGGAGGTGGAAAATTTTAATGAGATGAACTTTTTGGGTGGTATTTGTTGCATGTTTATATGTGATGTGTGAGATGAAGGTGATGTTAATTGCAAATTGTTACTAATAAAGTTTGAAGGTGGAAATTTTTGATTGGATGAATACTTTGGGTGACATTTAGTGCATGTCCACATGTGATGTGTGGGAGGTAAATGGTGTTAATTACACTTGTTAATGTTTCATTGAATCATTGTATGGTGTGTGATTGATGTTAATTGTAGGTTTTGGTGTTTGGTTTCTTATGAAGCATTGATCTTTCAATAACTTATGTGTTTTTTATAGTTTTTGTGACCATTTCTATCAAGTTTGGTTTTGTTTCTTGTGTTTCAGTGTTTTATTCAGAAGCTCCATTGACGCAATGAGTGGTGCTAATTGTGGTTGTTATTGCTGCATTGAAGTTGTCGTATGGTGGGTGGTTGGAGTTAATTGCAAGTTTTGGTGCTTGTTTTTTTCCTTACTTGTGAAGGGTTGGTCTTTCTCCCACAAGCGCCTTTGTTTTTTGTTGCCTTTGTGACTATCTCTATTGAGTTTGGTTTTGTTTGCTATGTTTGGGTGTCTTGCTCTATAGCTCGACAAGGGTGGCAAGGTGCTCATTTTTCGATGTGATTGAAACCATTTGTGTTTAGTATGTTTCTTGTTGCTTCTGTGACTATTTCTTTCAAGTCTGACTCAGTTTCCGAAGCGGTTATGACATTTGAGTGGGTAAAAATGTAGGATTTGTAGCGATGAGATAAGTCTTCCAGTGGATTGAGAGCTTTTTGTGGCATGCAACAAGTGTGCATTCCCAATCTCTTGGCCTTGTTACAAGTTTAAACGCAATACCGACAATCAATGCTATTAGCCTCAACTTATAATTAGATACAAGATTATAGGATGTTCCCTGTGTTTCTTGTACACATAGTGCATGCAATTCATTAGTTTGAAAGGATATCCAAGTTTACATAGGAGAAGATAATCATGATAAATTAATTCTTAATCTTGTAATGCAATAATGCACAAGCCAACGATTAGCAAGAAACTTATGATGGAGACGTATGGAGACACACAGGTCCCAGAGGTGCCTATCCTTATAGCCTTATCACAAGGGACCAACATATCATTTATAGGAATTGAACCTAAGTGAAGAGGAGAACAAACAATTCTCCCAACTATCCTAACTATTTAGTTTTAGAATCATATTTTAACTAACTAGATTTGAAAGAGATTGAAAAAAAGATTGAAATTGAATGTTTTTGTCACCATTACATGTAGGAGAACAAGGTTGAAATGGAATGTTTTTGTGACCATTACATGTACGAGAACAAGGATAAAATTGTTTGCATGTTCATTCGCACGAAGTGAGGTTTGAAGTTCAAATTAGTCTTAAAAGGATTAAGAAATTATATAATAAAACATTTATTTTATCTATTAATGGCTAAGTTACTATGGGAGCATGTGAATGTTGATTTATCACAAATTTTTCATTAACATCATTCGAATTCACATATAACACTTTACCATATCATAACTTTTACATCATCAAAGCAATTGCCTTTAAGATCTGCTCTTCACATATAACACTTTATCATATTATAGCTCTTACATCATCAAAGCCATTGCTTTCAAGAGCTACTTTTGCTGCCGTCATGATTGAGGAGTCCTAACTGTTGATTGTGACAGAAAAGATGCTCGCCATTTTGTCCGTCAATTATTTGATTATACTGATAAAACTGTCAAATTCCAGCCCTATACTCAGATCTCACCCACATCTTCTTCCATGGCTTCGCTTCAGCTAATCAACTACCCCCATTTCAACCTACTGTGCGCTGTGCGATCCACCACAACCAAATACAACCCCAAAGTTTTCAATGACTCTCCTTCTTCCATGGCTCTGCGAGCCGCGCACACCCCCATAACCCACCAACATCCCCATATCCACTCCACCACACGCAAGATCCCCAAAGTCTTCAATGTCTACCAATCCTCAGTCCATGAGGAGACATCGGAGCTCAAGCAATCCCCCGAAGACTACCAGGTTAACTGCGAAGCATGGAGGTTCGGCGTAGAAACAAACACTCTACAATCCTGGAACGTGGTTCCTCCTGATTGCGTGGAATACGTGAAAAACTACATGGTCGGAAGTGGAAGCCAATATGTGAGAGACTCAAACATGGTAGCCAACGAATCCATAGCTTATGTTAATTCTCTCCAACTCTCAGGCGATGGGAAGGACGCGTGGGTCTTCGATGTGGACGAGACCCTCATCTCAACTCTGCCCTATTTCGCAGCCCACCAGTTCGGGTAAGACGAACGAACAGATACTCTTGCGATCCCCTCTGTTTTTATTTCATGTCGTCAAATATATGGGTCGGGTCGCTAATTCTTCCGTGGCCTCTGCTTTGCAGCGGAGAGGTGATTGCTGAGGATGATTTCAATGTGACATGGTTGGATCGGGCAGTTGCCCCGGCATTGCCTGCCAGTCATAAGTTGTACGCCCGTCTACTTGAACTGGGCTTCAAGATCTTCTTATTAACGGGCAGACGCCACTGCCAGAGGAACGTCACTGAGAGGAATCTGGTCCGAGCTGGTTATCATTCATGGGAGGCGCTTTTTTTGAGGTGATCACTGTGAACATCCAATTAATCAAGCCCCTAGATTGCCCTATATAGTTCAGATTTAATTATTTAACTATTCAAATTTACAGATTCAATAGTATCTCGTCAGATCCAATAATATATCGTCGAAGAATTTTGAGCAAATATCTCCGAAAAATATGCCTAAAAAAACAAAAACCTTAACACAGCCAAATTATATAGCACTTCAGTTTGTTTGATGTCCCTCTGTGAATTTTGATTGTTTACTTTTTGATGGGTAATGCAGGGAAAGAGTTAAGTTTCTGAAATCACCGACGTTGTCTATTTGATGTTTTTGTGGGTGAACATTTGTGCTGCAGGGAGCCCGAAGATCGTGCGAAGAGTGCTGTGGTTTATAAGTCTGAGAGGAGATTGAAGATTGAGCAAAATGGGTTTAGGATCCGAGGGAACTCCGGTGATCAGTGGAGCGATTTGACTGGATACTCTGTTGGGGACAGGACATTCAAGCTGCCCAATCCAATGTATTACGTTGCCTGATCTTAATGTTTTGTGTGTTTGATCGGGGCATGGCGAAGACTATCCGCCCAAGTAGCTGATGCATACAGTCCTGTTGTGGAATGTCCAACACATTTTACCCAAAATGTTATTGGATCCATACAATGGCCAATTCATCGAATCCAATGCATAATTCAATGTGCTTTAAGATTGTACCTTTTTTACTTTTAGTTGGCCCGTAAATCTTACTTTATTCTTGATCCATCTTTGTAGATTACAACTACCTTTCTTCTTTTTGGCACTCATCTCCCTTACACATTGATAAAGCATTTATTTTGCATGATTTCAAAGTTCAAAGACATTGAATTTGTTTTAATGATTTAAAAACTCAAATTATTGTCCAAATTTATTGGTATATAAGAATTATTATACAATTTGTCCAAATGGGAAAAAAATGGACATGAAGAAGTCTAGCGGAACCTACAACTAGGGTTTACCCTAGCCATTGTATTTTTTAAAGTCCCAAAGAACATGTCGAGGCAATATGATCAAGACATATTTGAAACCCAAGCTTTTGTTTGAGGTGAAGTTGGGAAAATGGAAGATTTTTCCCAATTTAAAATGGGAGTGTTCAAGGCATTGGTCCACCCTTTGAAGCCAACCAAAGTGTCTCTACTTATGTAGAGTAGATTCGTCAAGAGGATGGATGTGATCCCCTAGTTGGATCTCCTGCCCCTTGAGCTAAGGGAAAAACATTTATTATGGCTAAGTGCACATTGACTGGCAATTCTACAAGCCTTTGGTCTAGTCCAAAAGCTATAGAGTCATGGGAAACAAAGCATTGGGCCCCCAAAATTGAAGGTCAAGGTTTCTCTTTGCTTGTGGTTGGGAAAATTATCTATTTATTTTTCAAAATGGGGAGTGTTATCGCACGGTTTGTAGGAAAGGTCCAAGGGCTTGAGTCAGGGCTTGAAACCGGCGTAACAGGAGCTTCCCCACCCACTGTCACCTCGATGGGGGCTCTTTCTATTTAGGAGGGCAAGTCCAAGGGAGACGTCCCTAA
>ML800967.1:36434-56116 GCA_009831015.1 Picea engelmannii | reverse complement strand
TATTAAGGAACAATACTACCCTGACGGAAGTTATGACGACTTGTATACCAAATGGACCACACTGCGGCAAGAAAGAGACCAAGCAGTGCAAGATTTCACAAATATATTTCATACCTTGCACACCAAGTTGGGTATCAAATATTTAGAGTGACATATGGTGCTCAAGTATCGCGATGCTCTTCATAGATACATCTAGACCGAAATGGAATTCTTGGACATCTCATCCTTGGGCACGGCCTACCGTTATGCTGTCAAAATCGAGCAGAAGCTCAAACAAAAGACGCGAAAATTTGGCCCTAGGAACCCCTCACAAAAAAATCTAGGAAAGGGAAAACCCAACCCACAGAGAAAAGGACATAGAAAATATGGACAGTATCAGGACAACCAGCCCAAGCCGCAAGCAAAGAAGGACACCAGAAAGACAAAGAAAGATACCGGGAAGTGGTGCGACTTCCATAAGAGCCCTTGGCATAACATTTCTTACTGTCGCTCAAAGCAGTCGTTGGTGGCCGAAGTGAAAGCATCTTAATCAGATCTGGGTTCAGACTCTGAGCTAGAACCAGAAAGGGGAAGACAGATCATTGATTTGAAACCCATTGCCACCATTTCTACCACCAAGCTCCATCCTGGTGAACCAGACGAGCCAAAAGAAGGAGAACGCTTCTTCCATTCACAGATGTGGGTAAAAGGTACCCCGCTACACTTCATCGTGGATAGAGGTCACCAAAAGAACCTCATCTCAGCAGAGGTCATCAAGCGACTGGCCTTGCTGACAACACTGCACCCACAACCCTACACCATTCGATGGCTCTGCCAAGTAAGTGATCTTCGCGTCAGCCAACAGTGTCGATTGTCGTACGATGTCAAACCCTTTAAAGACGAGGTATTGTGTGATGTTTCTCCTCTCGAAGTTTGTGATGTTCTTTTGGGCCAACCTTATTTATGGAAACGTCATGCTGTATATGATTCTAGGCCTCGTAGTGTTATTATTACTTTGAACAGGAAATTGTACAGGATACCCGAGGCAGTCCCACATAGTGTTATTTCCTTGATCTCTGCTAAGAAATGCAGGAAGGTCATCTCTCAGATGGGGAAGTTTTTCTTCTTCGTGATTCTCTCTAAGAATAAGCGGAAGATCAAAGCCACATCCAGGGTCTCTGCGACCGACCTCTCCACATAGTAGAAGCAATTAGATAAGGTCGTGGAAGAATACTCAGATACTTCTCCTCACCTACTGGGGTGCCTCTGCACTGCCAGGTCAAGCACCCCATCGACCTGACCCCTGGCGCATTGTTGCCCAATGGGCTAGTCTATCGTCACTCTCTGTTAGAGAATGAGGATATCAAGCGACAGATCCAAGAACTGCTCCACAAGGGGCACATCCGTCCCAGCTCATCACCTTGCGGGAGCCCAATCATGTTGGTACAGAAGAAAGATGGAATATGGCGACTCTTCGTTGATTTCCAGGCTCTGAATAAAATCACAGTCAGAAACCGATACCCGATTCATCAAATCGACGACCTCCTTAATCAAATCATGTGGGCCAAATACTTCAGTAAGACTGATCTGAAGTCTGGCTACCACCAGGTCCCAATAGAACATACAGATGTATGGAAAACCACCTTCAAGCCAAAGGAAGGCCTTTTTGAATGGTTGGTCATGCCCTTTGGTTTGACAAATGGTCCATCCACTTTCATGAGGATGATGGACGATATCCTACAACCATTCACCAATACTTTTGTAGTGGTGTATCTGGATGCCATTCTCATTTACAACAAGACTTGGGCCGAACACTTACAACACATTCAGCAAGTTCTGCACACCCTACGACAACACAAGCTATATGCCAACTTGGAAAAATGCTCCTTCGGCATGGATAGGGTCCATTACCTAGGATACATAATTGATCAGCATGGCATACATGTGGATCCATCCAAGATCCAAGTCATCTATGACTGGCTAGCCCCAACCACGCTCAATGAGATTCAGAGCTTCTTGGGCCTTTCAAATTTCTACTGCAGGTTTGTGTTGGGATTCTCCCATATTGCATGGGGCCTCAGTCAAATAACC
Organism: Picea engelmannii; assembly: GCA_009831015.1. Classification (NCBI taxonomy): domain Eukaryota; kingdom Viridiplantae; phylum Streptophyta; class Pinopsida; order Pinales; family Pinaceae; genus Picea; species Picea engelmannii. Next base: position 54,046 of record ML800967.1, on the reverse strand, counting down.
AGGGGTGGTGGTAAGGATAAATTTGCGTGGGGCCGGTCCCAACAACAAGAAAACATTCGATGATTTGAGACAACGCTTATGCTCATCCTCAGTACTTTCACTACCAGACCTACAACAACCCTTTGATATCAAGACATATGCTCTAGACTATGAGGTGGGCGTCGTTCTCACTCAGCACGGTGATGCAGGAGCATCGTCATCACGTCAAGCGAGCCAGCGCGGAAGCCAAAGGCCAGCTAGACAAGCCATCATAATTTTGAAAAACACCTTGGTAGTAGTTGCGCGTTCTTAAATGAACCATTAAGATGAAGCACACTTGTATATTGTAAATGGACCTTGAGTGGATTTCTCTCGTCCTTAGTAGGTAGACGACATTTAAAATAGTTAATGAAGGTAGATAGAGTTTAATTCTAGATTAGACAGTTGTAGAGCGCAAGAGGGAAACGAGATATAGACACCCTCATTGTGCATTTGTAAAATAATCTGAGAAGCATTTGAAAAAGAGCATGCAGAGAGTTGTGTGAAGAACACCCATGTATAGATATTTGAATTAATAGAAAGCTTTGATTCAAATTCATGGTTTTGTGTCTGTTCTCTGTGTATTGATATTGATATGCTCATGAATGTTTGCTTCCTGCTATACATTTGCTTTTATATGCTGTGTATATGATTTCATGCTTTGAGTTGAAGTCTGGAAGGGTGAAGGAATGAGTTTCAATTGTTTCTCTTTTTGAGCCAGTGAATTCCTGCAAGGAGTGCAGTTGAAGTGTCCGCAAGGAGTGCGTTGACAGAGGGTTCATATAGGGATAACTTTTGTTCTCATTCATCCAGAAGGTGCAGTTGAGCACAGGAGCCGTGCAAGGAGTGCGCAGGCCAGATAAAAGTCTCGGGGTTGCGAACCTGAGAAAAGAGTTGAAGGACTGTTGCTGCAGGTGTGCGCAGAGTCGAGGAACTTCAACACTTAGATGTCGTTGAAGGTTTTCTGCAAGGAGTGCGTACAAGAAGTTTTCCCGAAGTACTTGAAGTCGTGGGAAAAGTCCAGGAGAGGCAGGCTTCGGATTCATTGGAGGATAGCGTAGGGGAGCTGCCATTGAAGGTTGGTAAGAAGCGTCGCAGGTTTGCGAGCAAGCAGACGAGTTCTGTGGAAGGACACTTCATCATTCGTGGATTGTAGAAGGGAGAAACGGATGATCGACATTCTCTGAGGAGAATTCGCGATAATCCAAGAGCCGTTAGATCTTGGAGAGGTGCAGGGGAGATACGACGACGTATTCCCAAAGGGGCCAAAGATCGGGGAAAACAGAGTCATTGATCCAAGCCAGCCAGGACCGTTGGATTGTTCGCGAAATCGCCTATCGGGATTTCGTGAGAGAAGAGTCAAAGATTTGGCAACGGGAATCGCGAAATCGCGAGACGTGATATCCCGACAGCTACATAAGTAGTGTGGGTCCACAAGAGTTGGTGACGTGGACAGGTGGTGCGAGTTATCAGGGTTTCGCAACGAGAAGTCCCAAGCATTGGAAATCAGGATTCGCGATCCTGTGAAGTCCGAAGTCCCGACGAGGAGACGGGACTGTTGAAAAGTCAAATCGCGAGCTCATCGGAATTTCGGCACATCAGGACTTGGGAGTCGGAGAACCGATTGCTTGATATCGCGAGTAGAGAAATTGCGATAGGAGAAGTCAAGATAGGAGAAGGGCGAGGTCAACGTGGATTTGTATCGGTGTTCGGGAATTCATAAGACCAACCCCTGACCACTGATCTTTGAACTCGCGAAGTTGTGAGTTTCGATCCTCCGATAAGTAAAGAGAGGGGATTGTGTGGAAGAATTATGTGGGTGCAGGTTTCCCGATAAGGGAAATAGAAGAGCTATTTAAGAGTTGTTCGGGCCGTGAGGAAGAGAAGATCCCGTGTGTGCGCGTGGACCTTCTGACCTGCGGGTGGTGAAGGGGCTGCGTTGCTATCAGAGCACATAAAGACTCTTTGCTTTCTTTAGCAGAGAAGGATAATTCGCCATGCCGCCAAGGAGAGATAGACATTCACTCGATCCAGATGATAGGGAGGTGCAGAGGAGAAGAGGCAGGCAGATGGAAAATCCAGAAATGGAGAGACAAATGCGTGATCTCCGAGCAAGACTCGAAGATATGGAGACAACGCAAAGACGCACAGCTAGCGCAGGGGATCTGAGTGATTCCGAGAGTGAGATTGAGGCTAAACGTGAAGAAGAGGTTGCAGCTGAAGATGCATCAAACGAGTGTTTGATCAAAGTTATTGCCAAGTTGGGTGTAAGAGAAAAGATGGACATTCCAGTTTACGAGGGAAGCTTGGATGCAGAGGAGCTTCTAGACTGGATTAGAGCTTTGGATACATACTTCGACTATGAAGATGTCGAAGAGGACAAGAAAGTCAATCATGTTGTTACACGCTTGAAAGGACATGCAACATTGTGGTGGGATGAGCTACAAGCTGATAAACGCTGCAAGGGCAAGCAGAAGATTAAGAGCTGGGATAGGATGATCGCGAAGATGAAGGCGAAATTCATCCCGAGAGACTATCAAATTACTCTGTTCAGGAGAATGCAGAACCTGAGATAGAAGCTGATGACAGTGAAAGAATACACTGAGGAATTCTATAAACTAAACATCAAAGCAGGTCATCAGGAGAGTGATGATGAGAAAGTTGCCAGATATATGAACACCCTGAGATATGATATCCAGGACAAGATGAGCATGGTAACCATCTGAACGGTGGAAGATGCTTATCAGATGGCTCTGAAAGCTGAGGAGAAGCTGAGCTGAAAACATAATCAGAGGGGTTGAGGCAAAAGTCAGCCCAGAGGCAAGTCAGTTGCCTAGGAGAGATATCAAAATCCCAAGGAGGACTTTAAGAAGCCTCAGACTCGTACAGAGAGAGGTGGAACCTCACAGCGAGGGCAACAATATGCTGAACAGAGAGGGCATCATAATGAGCAGAGAGGAGATTATGCTGACAACAACATTTTTCCTCGTACTAGAGGTAGAGGAAGAGGAAGAGGTGGAGTAATTACATGCTTCACATGTGGAAAAAATGGGCACAAGTCTTACGAGTGTCCAGAGAAAAAGAAGGACATTGGAGAAGCTCACATCACTGAGGTGCAGAGGCGGGATGTTGAGGCAGAAGACGTTGAAGGCGGAAGATCGTTGATGATGCGTAAAGTTCTATTAACACCTGAGAAGGAGGTGGAGAGTTCAGTCCAAAGGACCAGACTTTTCAGGACATCTTGCAAAACCAAGGACATGGTATGCAAGGTCATCGTAGACAGTGGTAGCACAGATAATCTCGTTTCTACAGAGATGGTAGAGAAGCTGGAGCTGGAGACGTCTGATCATCCATGCCCATACAGAGTTTCGTGGCTACATAAAGGACACCAGGTAACTGTCACTAAACAATGCTTGGTTGAATTCAAGATAGGTGGATATAATGATAAGATTCTGTGTGATGTCATTCCTATGGATGTTTGTCATCTATTGCTGGGTAGACCATGGAAATATGATAGAAATGTGATTCATGATGGGAGGATGAACACATACACCCTAGAGAAGAATGGGAGGACACACATGTTGCTTCCGATAAAGGATAAGGAGGTGAAGTCGGAAGTAAACAACACAATACTTCTCATGAGTGGGAAGGAACTCCTTAATGAGGTTAAGAAGAAGGAGGATCCACAATTCTTTGTGGTCAGAAAACTGAGGATTGTTCTGACTAGCACAAGAGTGGATGATTTGCCAGAAGAGATTCAGGAACTGCTGGAAGAGTTCGCTGACATCATAGTGGACGAATTACCTCGTTCGTTGCCACCAATTAGGAGTGTGAGTCATCATATTGACCTCATACCAGGAGCCAGTTTGCCAAACAAAGCCACGTACAGATTGACGCCACAAGAGAATGAAGAAGTTAAAAAGCAGGTCCAGGATTTGTTGGACAAAGGTTTGGTCAGGGAAAGCTTGAGTCCGTATGTTGTTCCAACAGTACTTAGTCCGAAGAAATACGGAGGCTGGAGGATGTGTATTGACTCAAGGGAGATAAATAAGATAACCATCAAGTACAGATTTCCATTGTCGAGGATGGATGATCTGATGGATTGCTTAAGTGGAACAAAGTACTTTTCAAAGATTGATTTGAAAAGCAGATATCACCAGATTCGCATGAGAGAGGGTGATGAATGGAAGATAGCATTCAAAACCAACGAGGGGTTGTATGAATGGCTTGTTATGTCATTTGGCTTAACAAATGCGCCAAGTACCTTCATGAGGTTGATGAACGAAGTCCTGAGGGAGTTCATCGGGAAATTTTTCATAGTATATTTGGATGACATACTGGTTTACAGTAAGACAATAGCAGAGCACTTGAAGCATTTGGCTACAGTGATGCAGAAATTGTAGCAGGAGAAGTTGTTGATTAACATGAAGAAGTCCTCATTCATGAAGACAGAGCTCGTTTACTTGGGTTTTGTTGTTTCGGCGAATGAGTTGAGAATGGATCCAGATAAGGTGGAAGTGATCAAGAATTGGCCATCACCGAGGAATATATTTGAGGTGAGAAGTTTCCATGGATTGGCTAGTTTCTACCGAAAGTTCATCAAGAATTTCAGTGGAATTAGTGCAGCAATGATGGACACAGTGAAGAAAAGACATAAATCTTTTCACTGGACGGAAGAGGTTGAGAAGAGTTTCAATCTATTGAAATGAAAGATCACGGAACAACCAATTTTGGTACTGCCGGATTTCCAAAAGACATTTCAGGTGAAATGCGATGCAAGTGGGTTTGCAATCGGGGTAGTCTTAAGTCAATAAGATAGGCCGATAGCGTATTTCAGCGAGAAGTTGAATGAAGCGAAAGTGAAGTACTCCACATATGACAAGGAATTTTATGCCATCATTCAGGCATTGAAAAAGTGGAGGCACTATTTGATTCCAAAGGAATTTTTCTTGTATAGTGATAATCATGCACTGCAGTTTGTGACTCAATAGGAGAAGTTGAATCATAAACATGTAAAATGGGTTGAGTATATGCAGAATTTCACATTTTTGATTAAGCATATTTCTGGTACTGCTAACAAAGTTGTTGATGCTTTGAGCAGGAAGTGTTTGTTGTTGCAGGAGTTCCGAGTCAAAACATTGGGTTTTGAGGATCTCAGGGACATGTACGCATATGACCAGGATTTCAAGGAAGTGTATGAAGCAGATGAGAATCCAGTTCTCAGAGATAGAAGCCCGTTGATAGAGTATGTGATCCAGGAAGGATTGCTATTCAGAGGCAATCAACTGTGTATTCCGAAATTCTCCATGAGGGAGAATCTGTTGAAAGAGAAACACAGTGGAGGATTAGCAGGACACTTTGGCCATGACAAAACATTCGCGAAGTTGAATGAGTCATATTGTTGGCCGGGAATGCGAGCACGTGTCAAGAGATTCGTTGACAGATGCAGAATTTTCCAGCATTCGAAGGGGAGGAAGCAGAATGCGGGATTCTATCAACCATTGCCCATACCAGAGAGGTCGTGGGATGCGATAAGCATGGATTTTGTATTGGGGTTGCCAAGAACACAAAGAGGTGTTGATTCAATATTCGTGGTGGTGGATAGGTTTTCCAAGATGGCACACTTCATTCCATGCCAGAAGACCAGCGATGCAACTCACATCGCAAATCTGTTTTTCAAAGAGGTCATTCAACTTCATGGGTTGCCGAAAAGCATAGTTTCGGACCGAGATACTAAATTCATAGGGCATTTTTGGACGACCTTATGGAAGAAGATGGGAACTAACTTGTCATTTATTTCATCTTATCATCCTCTGACGGATGGACAAACAGAAGTGGTCAACAAAAGTCTGGGAGACTTGTTGAGGAGCTTGGTGATGGAACACCACAGCCAGTGGGACAATATATTTCCACAGGCAGAGTTTGCGTATAACGACTCAGTGAATCAGATCACAGGGAAAAGTCCATTTCAGGTTGTATATGGTATGCAGTCGAGAGGAATTTTTGAACTAAGGGATTTAGAGAAGACTGCTACTAAGAGCGTTAGTGCAAAAGAATTCGCAGAAGCGATGAAAGAACTTCACATCCAGGTGAAGGAGCGACTGCTGAAATCAAGCCAGGAATACAAACGCAGAGTCGATCAACATAGGAGACAACTTCATTTTGAGGTTGATGATCTAGTTCTGGCACATTTGAGGAAAGAAAGGTTCCCGAGAGGAACATACAACAAGCTGAAAATGAAGAAAATCGGGCCATGCAAGGTTTTGAAGAAATTCGGGGCAAACGCGTACGAGATTGAATTACCTGATGGGATCGGAATATCTTCGATATTCAATATCTCGGATTTGTACCCATATAAGGCCGATGAAACAGGGACTGGAGGTGAACAGCCAGTGATCCAGTGGATGAAACAGATGCCAGTTGCAGAGAAGCCACAAATGGAGTGCATACTGGACAAGAGAGTGAGCAAAAGGACCAGAAGAAAAGAATACTTTGAGTATCTGATCAAGTGGAAGAATCATCCAGTTGAAGATGCCAGCTGGGAAAGCGAAGCAGTGATACAGAAGCATGGACAGACCGTGTAGGAGCTCATGGACAGGATCCCATGAATGTTTTCAAGCGAGGGAGTATGATGCAGGAGCATCGCCATCACGTCAAGCGAGCCAACGCGGAAGCCAAAGGCCAGCTGGACAAGCCAACACAATTTTGAAAAACACCTTGGTAGTTGTTGCGTGTTCTTAAATGAACCATTAAGATGAAGTGCACTTGTATATTGTAAATGGACCTTGAGTGGATTTCTCTCGTCCTTAGTAGGTAGACGACATTTAAAATAGTTAATGAAGGTAGATAGAATTTAATTCTAGATTAGACAGTTGTAGAGCGCAAGAGGGAAACGGGATATAGACACCCTCATTGTGCATTTGTAAAATAATCTGAGAAGCATTTGAAAAAGAGCATGCAGAGAGCTGTGTGAAGAACACCCATGTACAGATATTTGAATTAATAGAAAGCTTTGATTCAAATTCATGGTTTTGTGTCTGTTCTCTGTGTATTGATATTGATATGCTCATGAATGTTTGCTTCCTGCTATACATTTTCTTTTATATGTTGTGTATATGATTTCATGCTTTGAGTTGAAGTCTGAAAGGGTGAAGGAATGAGTTTCAATTGTTTCTCTATTTGAGCCAGTGAATTCCTGCAAGGAGTGCAGTTGAAGTGTTCGCAAGGAGTGCGTTGACAGAGGGTTCAGATAGGGATAACTTTTGTTCTCATTCATCCAGAAGGTGCAGTTGATCACAGGAGTCGTGCAAGGAGTGCACAGTCCAGATAAAAGTCTCAGGGTTGCGAACCTGAGAAAAGAGTTGAAGGACTGCTACTGTAGGTGTGCGCAGAGTCGAGGAACTTCAACACTTAGACGTCGTTGAAGGTTTGCCGCAAGGAGTGCGTACAAGAAGTTTTCCTGAAGTACTTGAAGTCGTGGGAAAAGTCCAGGAGAGGCAGGCTTCGGATTCATTGAAGGATAGTGCAGGGAAGCTACCATTGAAGGTTGGTAAGAAGCGTCGCAGGTTTGCGAGCAAGCGGACGAGTTCTATGGAAGGACACTTCATCATTCGTGGATTGTAGAAGGGAGAAACGGACGATCGACATTCTCTGAGGAGAATTCGCGATAATCCGAGAGTCGTTAGATCTTGGAGAGGTGTAGGGGAGATACAACGATGTATTCCCAAAGGGGCCAAAGCTCAGGGCAAATAGAGTCGTTGATCCAAGCCATCCAGGACCATTGGATTGTTCGTGAAATCGCCTATCGGGATTTCGTGAGAGAAGAGTCGAAGATTTGGCAACGGGAATCGCGAAATCGCGAGACGCGATATCCCGACAGCTACGTAAGTAGTGTAGGGCCACAAGAGTTGGTGACGTGGACAGGTGGTGCGAGTCATCGGGGTTTCGCAGCGAGAAGTCCCGAGCATTGGACATCAGGATTCGCGATCCCGCGAAGTCCGAAGTCCCGACGGGGAGACGGGACCGTTGAAAAGTCAAACCGTGAGCTCATCGGAATTTTGGCACATCGGGACTCGGGAGTCGGAGAAACGAGTGCTTGATATCGCAAGTAGAGAAATCGCGATAGGAGAAGTCAAGATAGGAGAAGGGCGAGGTCAGAGTGGATTTGTATCGGCGTTAAGGAATCCATAAGACCAACCCCCGACCACTAGCCTTTGAACTCGCGAAGTTGCAAGTTCCGATCCTCCAATAAGTAAAGAGAGGGGATCGTGTGGAAGAATTATGTGGGTGCAGGTTTCCCGATAAGGGAAATAGAAGAGCTATTTAAGATTTCTTCGGGCCGTGAGGAAGAGAAGATCCTGTGTGTGCACATGGACCTTCCGACCTACGGGTGGTGAAGGGGCTACGTTGCTATCACACGACCACCCCGTGGCCTATCACAGTGATACATTATCAGATGTTGTTCGTAAGTACCCTACTTACGACAAAGAAATGTACTCCATTGTTCAAGCCTGTCACCAGTGGATACATTACATTCTTGGGAAGGAAACAGTCATCCACACTGATCATAAGCCATTGTAGTTCATGCAGACACAAGGAAAATTGCAAAATGATCACCATCAAAAGTGGTCCACATACTTGCAGCAATTCCACCTCAACATCAAGTATAAAATAGGAAGCACCAATCACGTCACTGATTGCCTCAACAGACTGCCAGTCGCGACACTCACCACGGTGCTAGACTCCTACGGCCATGAGACCTCTGGATGGCCCCAACTCTATGAGACAGACCCGGACTTCGCCACCACCTACCAAATGTTGGGTGCAAACGCAGTTGTCGATAATTTCCATCTCCAAGATGGGTTGTTGTGTCGTCTGGGCCATATCTGTGTTCCATCAAGTGAGCGAGTGAAGATGATCTGTGAAGCCTACTACAGTCGGGTGGCAGGATACTTCGGCATCGAAAAGACAGTGTCGATGCTACATAAACATTTCTACTGGCCGAAACTTTGATAGGAGGATAGAAAGTATATCAGGTTTTGTAGTGCCTGCGCTATTGCCAAACCAACCACTAAGAAACAGGGCTTGTACACCCCTCTTCCTACTCCTGACAGTCCATGGGAATCCATCTCAATGGACTACATGTCGGGCCTCCCGTCCACCAAGCGGGGAAATGACTGTGTTTTTGTGGTTGTTGATCGCTTTTCTAAGATGGCGATTATGGTTGCCTGCAAGAAGAACATCACAGCAGAGGCCACTGCCAAGCTCTTCTTTGACCGAGTCTGGGTACATTTTGGAATCCCATAAACCATTGTCTCATATCGGGACATTCGATTTCTCAACACATTCTGGTCGAGCCTCTAGTCACTGCTGGACACCAAGCTCACCAAATCCACGACCCTCCACCCCCAGACAGATTGTAAAATTGAGGTCGTAAATCGAATGATTGTGCATATCCTTCGCATGTATAATTCAAAGCACCCTCGCACATGGGATGAGAGCCTTCCCTATGTCCAACATAGATTCAACTGAGCCCTGCATAGCTCAACCAGCCATAGCCCCTTTCATGTGGGGTTGGGATTCCAACCATTGGGTCCCATAGATGTTGCACTTCCCCTTGCGGTCACCTCGATCGACTCATCTCCTGCTCCAACTGAAGCTGACAAATCCACCCAGTTCATTGAGTGGATCCAGCACATCCGCTAACAGGTTCAGGATATCTTACAGAAGTCCAATGACAAGTACAAGTAGCACCATGATCAACATCAGGTGCCACATAAGTTTCAATTGGGTGACAAAGTTTGGTTTCATTTGCAGAAAGAACGCCTTACAGGACCCCATCAGAAGATTAGACCACTCTATTATGGGTCGTACACCATCACCAAGTCCGTGGGGGATAATGCTTTTGATCTTAACATTCCTCTGTTCCTTGGCTTGCACCTAGTGTTCAATGTGGATCTCCTTCGCCCTTATTTCCCACCATTATTGGACACCTCATAAGTAGCAGAGCAGCTGACACCAACATAACTCAACCCAGACTGCATAGAATAGGCATCCAACGATCATATTGTGGACACACAGATCAAGGGCACTCAACAAAAAAGGATCCAGCTTTATCGAATCGTCAAAGCAGGGAAACTCCTGCACCAAGGCAAGTGGCTCACCCGAGACCAAATTCAGCAGAAATTTCCTCATCTGATGGGGGAACTCAACGCAATGGAAACCATTGTTTCCTAAGGAGGGAGGATTGATCTAGGTGGATATCGGTGGCCACCCACCTTTTCCAACTGGCTCAAAACAATTTTCTGACAATTTTGGTAATTTACTATTTTTAGCAGTTTTAACTTCCGAGGCCATTTTGAGGGCCTAAATGAAGGTTTTTCAGGATCGAGATTTTCAATGATAGTTGAAGGCATTATTGATCCCTCAAAATTAATCTCCTCGACGATACCTTTCCAACGGGCTATCATACACCTAAAACGGATATCGTATGCAAAAGTTATGACCCCGGGAAGTTGTTGTACTAACTTACCCAAACGGGGCCCACATGACTTTTGGCACTTCATCTCCTAGGGTTAGGTTTTTGGATGTCTAGGGTTTTTTTCATTCTTGTTTATTGTAAAAAGGTCTTCAGAGACTCATTGTAATCATTTTCTTGCGAATGAGCGCAGTCGTCACATCTCTTCTCAGAGATAAGCCACCACCATTCCAGCAAGCTTGTTTTCGTTGCATTTTACAGTTTCAGCTTATTTCCCTATTGAATAGAAAACATGTTTTACTGTATCTCTGTTATTTTGTGTTAAGAACATGTTAATAATGTGTATTCATTTCATTCTTCTCATAAAATCCGGATCAATTAGACCAGTTAGATATTTTTTATATGTTATTACATATTTCCCTATTCTAATAGGATCAATGACATGATCCTCAAGAGAGCAGTCCAAAAATTAGTCCCCTAACCTTCACATGGTGCATCTCAAAACTTGAGGAATTACATCCTCCTTGATAAGCCAAAAGTAAACATTCCATTTAAGTTACAAAAAAATAGGTCTATACAAATGCAACCAACAAACTTCCAAGAAATATATAAGATTTAAATAGTCATGTAATAGATCAATCTAAACAAAGGAATAATATTTTTGAAGGCATGGATTCCCTCAATAACAATATCATTTCATAGATTGAAGTGGAACCAAATTGGAGACCTATAGAAGAAGTGTGTCCCTCAATCAAAAATATGAAGGGAAGATGAACCTAAACAATAGAACCATCCCTTGTTACCAGCCATAAGCACCAACCCACTGCCAACTGAAGCCCTTCCTTTGAAAGACAATTGATTTCTCTATAGACATAAGCAATGGAATTGTAGTTAAAAATATAAAAATATTTTTTAACTTCTTCATAGATAAGGCACAACACTAAATTTCCCTTTCTAAAAAATCCATTGAGTGAATTGATAACTAGTAATGAATCCCCAAACAACTCTAGGTTTAACAATCCTCTAGTTGCAACAATTTTTTAAATCACTTTTAGAGCCAAAAGTTTAGCATAGTTATTTGTCCCCCCACCCAAACCTGATTTAAAGATAATAAAGTGAGATTCATTTAATAATAAAATGCTACTAGCTCTATTGAAAAGCCCCCAAATCTCCAATTTCTCTATGAAGTCCTGAGGTAGATTCATCTGAGGGGTGAATTTGGGATCAAGCTAAAGCTTGAGAAAATGGATCTGGCCTTTAGAGAACACTAGAAGGAATGAATGAATTTGTCCTCAAATATCATAACATTCCTAGCCAACCATATGCATAAGCGACAATTAGTGGCAAAGCTTTGAATTGCTTTAGGGATTTTTTTTATTTTTTTTTGTAGTGAAACAATCAATGATAGAATGCCATTGACAATAGTCCTTTAAACCTATTAGGAGATCCATTTATACCCACACAATCCTCAAATATGGGAAAGAAATTAGCAAATCAATAATAATGTTTAAATATTCTTTGCATAAAGGACATCTACCTAGCCCATGTCTATTCCTTTTTTGTAAGGATTCCCAAGTGAGGGCTTTGTCTGTAATGGCCACCCACATAAATATATGAACATTTAGAGGATATATAATCTTCCATAGTGGTTTCCACCAACATTGAGAGTCTTTGGGTCTATCAAGGATAAACAAAGTTTTGTAACCTAGTCTTCGAGTATAGATCCCCAAGGCAAGATTATTTGACCAAACCAACTCATCCTCAACATATTTAATACAAACATGCTTGATCTTTAACATTTTTGTGAAGGAATACCATTGCTCCTTTTCAAGTCCCTAAAGACCCAATTTATCATCCTACTTCCATGTTTGTTTCCATATAGTTGTTTGCTCATTTAAGATAGCTTGAGACAAATTGAAAACACCTTCCCTATGCCGAGAGATTATCAAATGGATGGTAATTTATAGAGTTCTTTTCATCCCACCAATGGGTGTATTCCAACCCTAACATTTTCCAAATTTCCCTCCTTCCAAACTAGCTAGTTCCTTATCAAGGGGAAAGCTCATACTAGGGATTTCCATGCTATGGAAACATTATGGGTGCTCTTTGTAAGAATTCAAATCCAATGTATTTTTGGATTTTAATCTTGTTCCAAATCCCATACTTGGATATGAGCCTCCATAATCTCTTTATTGCAAAGGATTTTTGAAAATGATGAATATTTGTTAGGCCCCAACCTCCCATATCTTTTGGTTTGGAAATAGATTGTCGTTTGACCAAGGTAATGCCTTCTTTCTCTCTATTCCTAGACCATAAAAATATAAAACTTACCTTCCTAATTTTTTCAAGAAATCCTTTTGGAATATAATCCAAGGAGTGCCAATAGATTAGTATAACTTCCAATATATACTTCACAAGGATTAGTCTGCCACCCCCAGATAGTGATTCATTGCACCATAAATTAATCAACATATTTAATATTTTTACCAAAGGAGTTGTTTTTTAATTAATTAGTGACATAACACTTTAAATACTTCATACTAAAATTTTAATGTATAAATATTTTATTTTAAATATTTTAAAATGAGTAAAAATGTCATAATTTAGTTCTCTCAAAATTATACATTTTGTTCAAATTTATATAAGATTCAATATCTTGAATAAATAAAGTTACATTCCTAGCTAGGGTTTGCATGGAAGGCTTGGAAATGGAGGCAAGAGGAAGGAATAGCTAATTTGTAGGCTATATTCCATTCATACCAAGGTTTTTTTTCTTCTGTAATCTAAAAAAGAGGCATGTCTTATCATCTATTTCCTCCTATTTTGATCATTTGTGTGTTTTTTTATGGTGGGAAATCATGGCCTTGACACTAGATGTTATCGATGAAAACGAGACCTATCAAATTAGAATCCAAAACCCTACAATGCAAGTGTCGGGAAATAGGAAATTCTAGAGTTGTGAGGTTTTCATTTTCTCATATATGAGTTTGGGAATGATGAGGATGTAAGTCCCTCTAAGGTAGTCAATAAGGGTGAAAATAGTGATGTCAGAGTAGGAGTTGGGTCCATTCTGGAAGAAACAATCCTACGGGTAAATGATGAAAAGTCAAGGGGGTCCCCTTAACCAACTGAAGCCATGCACATCATGGAGGTGATAGACTCGGTGATATTAGATATCATAAATTAAGGTGGTGAGTTAAATATTGTTTCATCTCTACATGTGTGGGATATTTCTCCATTAGAATCCTTAAAGGGAGGGTGTTCTCTAATGTGAGAGCTGGTGTTGTCTGCAAGGTGGAAGAGGAAGAAAAAGTGTGTCAAGAAAAAATAGGACATTATGAGACTGGTATTGGGACAAGATGTGGTCATGGTGAAGGTGAAACTCTACCAATAAATTCCCTTCATTGAGAAATTCCATGGTATATTGATCTCAAAGAAGTCAGTAAGTATGTGGTTGAGGACAGTTTTGAAGAAACTGCTAGGTTACACTCTAATTTTTCACCTTTTGTCATGGGGGTGAATTAATTTCATTTTCCAATAAGCTAAGGATAGAGATAACATACTATATAGGAAATGATACTAGGATATATCTATCCTATCTCTCAAAGGATGGACTCCCTTATTTTAACCCGTGAAGGAAAGAGTGAACATTTGACCATTATGGGTAAAACTCCATTTTCTCCCACTCAAGTTATCATCTAAAAGGGTTTTCACTCTAATTGGGAACAAGTTGGGTATAATGCTTGATACTTATGAGAAAATAATGTCCCTATATAGGACATCAACAGTGAAGATATACATTGAAATGAATTTGGGTGATGGTCTTCTATATGGCATCAATATTTAGATAGGGAATCATTTATATCAACAAAAGATTGACTATGTGAAGATTCCTTTTCATTATTCCATATGAAATTTGTATCATCATCTTAGACACACCTGCGCAAAAAATAATATCCCCAATGATGAGGAGGTGTATCTTGAGCACATGGAGGAAGATTATATGGAGGTGAAGTAGCGAGAAGTATTTTTGGAGTTGTCTCCTAAGTCACTAGAGTTTAAAGGTAAGATTTTTTTTTGATGAATCTCCCTGGGAAATTTTGGAAAAAATCATTAATGATATTGCTAAAGCTAAGGTATGACCCTTAGTCCAAAAAATATATTATTAAGGGAGGTTGTCTTAGTTGAGATAGGCTCTATAGAAGAGGTTATTGTAGATTCATCTTCCCCTATTCAGAATAAGAATTTGGCATTTTTGGATTTAATAAAGATGGAGGAGTCACAAAAGAAAAGGAAGAAGCCCATTATGGAAATCCCTCCTTTGGAGGATTTAAAACCAATTGACGACTTAGAGGAAGAAAATGAGGTGGATTATTTTCTCTCTGGTCAAAAAAATCCTCTAAAAAAATTATCTAAAGGAAAATGAGAAGAAAAGGTTTCTTCCCCTAGTGGAAAGCGATTATTCTTGACAACGGTTTTGTGTGAGGGAAGGGGAAGGAAGAATATTCCTATGAAGAAATTTGTAGATTCTATTGATAGTATTAGTATTATGTAATCCTTTGATGAACATTTAATCCCTATTGAAAATCATAAATATCTCCTTCAACCAAGAAGAAGGATGTTATGTTGGATGCGGGTGGGGGGGGGTATTAAAGGTGGTCTAGGTATGGATAAGGTGGTTAGGAACGTCCTAGTAGGAAATCATTCCTATCCCAAGCTAAGAATAAATTTGTTATAGAAGTGTTATCAAGCAAGAAAATGACAATTCACGGGACCCTTAGAGCAGACAAAACCCCCTCTAATGTTAAAAAATGATTTCAATCTCATATAATATCAAAGGCCTTGGAGTTCCTTCAAAAGAAACTCCTTAAAGAGAATAGCTAATTCAATTAATCTGGAAGTCCTAATGATTCAATAATATATTATGGAGGCTAATAAGGAAAAGGATCTTTTGCAAGTTTCCCTTCCAAGTTAGATTTTTTAAGCTATTAGTGCAGAAGGCAAACCTGGTGGTTTGGTGGTAGGTCGGTTCAAGTCCCTCTTTTTCACAAAATGTCATCAAGTTTGAATTCTTCTCTATGGATCTAAATTCCATTATAAATGTCATTAACGTTTATGGACCATATGTGGATCTTGAAGGCTTTTGGGATTCCTTATTTGCATCTCAAATAAAAGGAGAGGAAAATGTTCTTGAGGGTGGTGAAATGAAATTTATTTTTAGATCTAGTGAATTATGGAGGGGAGCTTACATAATGGAGTAACTGGTTGATTGATTTCTTCAAGGAATTTATGAGGTTGGATAGTGTAATATATTTCCATTGCAATTGTGTTTGACATGGAGAAATTGTAGGACTGGGATAGGTTCTATTTCCAAAAGGATTGAAAAAATTCTAGTGGATAAGTTGATCCAGGAGGATAGCGGTGACCACCCACCTATTCCAATTGTCTCGAGGGGCCATTTTGAGGGCCTAAATGACGTTTTTTCATGACCGGGCACCTCAATGATGTTCAAAGGCTCTCATTGAGCCCCCAAAATGAATCTCCTCGTCGATACCTTTCCAACGAGCTATCATGCACCCTAAACGGAGATCGTAGCAAAAGTTACGACCCCGGGAAGTTGATGTACTAACTTACCCCAACGGGGCCCACATGACTTTTGGTGCTTTATCTCCTAGGGTTAGGTTTTTGGATGTATAGGGTTTTGGCATTCATGTTTATTGTAAAAATTCCTTCAGAGCCTCATTGTACCCATCTTATTGTGAATGAGTGTAGCCATAACATCTCTTCTAAGAGATAAGCTGCCACCATTCTAGCAAGCTTGTTTCAGTCTGCATTTGACACTTTCAACATATTTCTTAATTAATAGAAGTCCAGATTTACTGTATCACTGTTGTTATTCACTGTGTCTCTATGTTAATATTATAAATCTATGTTTTCATTTCGTTCTGCTCATAAATCTGGATTAAAAGTAGTTATTTGAGAATGTGGGGACCCTCAGATCTTGAATTGGTGAAGGTGAACCTTTTGATTATGTTCTTATATTTTTGCAAGTCGGGGAGCTAACTCTCAAGCTTGTTAGGGACCTAAACTCCCTAACCCCTCATGTAGATAGAATAATATATTTTCAATGTAATAAAGGCCAACATTAGTTAATAAGGCCTATTTAATAAATATGAACAAGTCAATGTAAGAAGACCTAATAGAAGCTTCTGCTTCTAGAAAGATCTTCCTCTAGAATGTTTTTTAGAGGAAAGAATTAGTATAAATAAGATTATGAGGCATGATAAAGCTTTGTTTTGAGAATTATTGTAATAGAGTTATGCTCTGTTGGAGGTTTCCCCCTCTAAGAGGCAAGTGAACATTGCTTTCTTTGAATAAAGGTATTATTTATGGTATTGCTCTTCTCAATATTTTGTTGTTCCATTGTTGTTTGTTGAATATTCATGTTTCTACATGTTAGATTACATATGGTACCTTACAAAGCTTCCCATCCCTTTCAAACTCAACTCCTTTTGGATGAGTGACCTTGAATTTAGGGAAATGGTTTTTAATGAATGTAACAATTATGATAGTCTAAAGGAAGACTTGGTTGTGTTCCATTTTAGTGATAATATCAAGAGAATAAAAGATAAAACAATGGCATGGGCCAAAGCAAAGTACAATGATTCATAAGATAAGTTATGGATCCTAGAGGAAGATATTGCAAAAACAATTAAATCAATTTTGAATGGTATTTTTAGTGAGGAAGAATAGGAAAATTTGAAAGTGAATGAAGCACGAAAAACATATATGGTGGACTGGGAAGAAGCCAAATGGCACTAAAAAAGTTGAGCAACTTGGGTTGTTGAAGGGAATGAAAATACAAGATGTTTCTATAACTATGCAAATATGAGGAAAAACCTCAACACTATTTGGAATATCAAGGATGGTCAATGTTAAGCCCTAATATTGGCTCATTACCCCTTAATTGGGGGATATTATATTAGTAATGTTATTTTATTTATTTCGGCTTTAGGCCATTAGTTGTAATTATACCTCCTAGTCTCCTATATATACCAAGGATACATTTTCATTTTGAATCATCTTGTACTTGAACATTTAAGTGGGGTAAAAGGAG
>ML800967.1:0-11977 GCA_009831015.1 Picea engelmannii | reverse complement strand
TGGAAAAGAACCCAGCTTATCATTCGAAGACAAAGCATATTGATGTTCAGTATCACTTTGTGAGAGACATGGTTGAGGAAAAGAAGGTGTTGTTGGAAAAGGTTGACACTTTGAAGAATGTTGCAGATTCATTGAAAAAGTCTGTAAGCACAAAAAAGTTCTCCTGGTGTAGAGTAACAATGGGCATTGCTTCCCTAGATTGTTGACTATATAATATTGGGACCCCTGGATGCAAAGAAAACAACAAGTGGGAGAATGTTAGGTATGTGTTATATTCTTTGCATGTGTGTGTGTGTGGGCGCGTAAGATTCGACAACTGCGTCTGATGATCCCTCGTAGTAGTGCTCTATTTGTGTTGTGTGCGTCGGGCACTTTCCTAAGGGGGTCCCCGGGGGGGCAGGTATGCCCCCCCTTAGTTACGCGCAACGCCCCAATTTTTTTTTTGGGGCGGTTTTTGCTATTTTTAGCGGATTTTTCTATTTTTAGCGGTTTCCTAAAAATAATCCCGATTTTAGGGATTAGGGTTTTGGTATCTATGGAATACCTAAAAAAATTGTATATATTGTATAGTGAATGGTGAAATTCGATATAATGAATATAAGAAAGGTTTTCCCGGTTGAGAGTTTCCGGTATAAATCTTTGTGTACTATGTGAATGAGCCATTGATTAAATTCTGTTTTTCTTAAGAATCTATATGCATTGCTTTACTTCACAGGTTTAAAACTTACAAAGGCCTCTATTCTTTGGTGTAACCTGCACATAAGCAACCAAATTGAAAACACAAATAAAAAAAAACAAGACTTTGCAAATACTCATTCACTAAGAACTCTATCTTTGGTGCAACTCTTGTACACATGAATATCCAACTGAGATAAAACTTGTCAAAGTGATCAAGGATGAGACATTGCCATGGTTTTATGTGTTCATTTAGTTATGATGATAGTGCTTTGATTCTAGGCCAATTATTTCACATACAACACATATTGTAAAGTGAAAGCAACACAAATCAAATATCAATGAGAATTCAAGAATCCAACATTTATCATGGCCAATGATATGCATGTAGGAAATACCAAGCCTCTTGCCCACAACAGATTCAAAACAACTATGTTCTAAAATTCTAT
Source organism: Picea engelmannii (assembly GCA_009831015.1). Lineage (NCBI taxonomy): Eukaryota > Viridiplantae > Streptophyta > Pinopsida > Pinales > Pinaceae > Picea > Picea engelmannii. The sequence goes on along the minus strand of ML800967.1, from coordinate 10,853 downwards.
GCCCAATGGAACTCACTTGAGCATATCAATAACATTGCCATTGTAATGAAATCTATAATCTAAGCTCTGTTTTTTAAATATGTAAGCCATAACTTATGCCTTTGATTAGAATTGGCACACTCTATTGTAGACTTGTATCCATCGAACAAATTACCTTCTATATGACCAAAGCAAATAACATAATTGGTGAAATCAATTTCTCTAACAAATACAAGGGACAATGCTACTTCAATCAATGTAAATTCTTAGTAATCAAGAAGAAAAATCAAGCCCTCACTTCTAGGTTTCATATGTATATGCTTAAGCTTCAACTCAAACTTTTTATTGCAAACAATACTCATAAATCTAATTCCTTTCCCCAGTGATTGGAAGGATAGATGAAAATCTTTTAGATACAAGTATTAAGTTGGATAGTTGTTTAAGTCTTCAACACTAAAACCATTAGAAAATAGATTGTATTAAATAACAATAAGACAACCTTTCAATGAAGAAAACAATATTTGACTTCTCATCATTGCAAAAAGGTGGTATCCCAAAGATTAAAAGGAAACATTGAAGCATGCATTTAATAATTCATTTGAGTCATTATATGGCCATATCCGACCAACCAATCAATATATGGTCAAGGAAGAGAGACCAAACCATTTCCCAAGCAATGGATGCCCCATATGAATAGTATGAGCTTCGTATGACTTTGGGAGGCAAGGAACAATCACTCACGAGAAGCATACAACCTGTAAAATCTCAAAACTCCATGAAACCACTTCCTATGGATTGTTGGAGGTGCATACAACATGTAGGAGAGGCATACACTCTCAATTTTTCCATCAATTGCTATGTATAGGCTTGTCTTAGATTCTAATGACCTAGTAATGGATTATTTGTTGAATACGAGGAATAGAAATAGTAGTCTGGATGGAAATATGTATAGCTAGATCATTGTAGTCATTGATGTCATTCAATAAATTGGATGGACGGTCTGGATTCTCTAGTTGTTGGATTTCATCAATTGCTAATGGAGAATGAATTTTTGAGTGAACTTAATATATATATATATATATATATATATATATATATATATATATATATATATATATATATATATATAGCGAGGAATGGATTCTCATGCCATCAAAATAACAAAGGAAACAATCAGATATATAGTATCTTCATTTTAAACTCATAGACATAAAAATAACACCACAAATAAAGATATTCATCACACAAAATCTTAGGGTTTACCTTAGAAACCCAAATGGGAAAACCAACATTCAAATGGTTACTTAATCTTTATTTCAACAATTTTTGGTTACAATGTAGCTCATGGGATCTTGGCATCCTCCTCTCTTGGTCAAAAAAAGAAAAATCCCTTTGAGAGTGAAATTACAAAAAGAAATAGGGAGAGTTGAGGTAATGGGAAGGCCAACGTGCATGACCTGTCATTTCCCATTCCTTAGTCTTTCTTTCCTATTTTATTTAATTCTTTATTTTCCCTCTCATTTGTCTCATTTAATTTTAAATTTGATTGTCCTTAATATTTTATATAACCTCATTAATTGTCAAATTGCACTTAGGTACTGAGTCTTACAACCATTTGCTTGTTTGGATCCATTTTGGATAATCCACATAGGTTGGTTTATGTGATTGATAGTACTCAAAGATAAATCTTCCACACATAAATCCTTTGAGATTCCAAGTGTGATATTAAGTCTTCTATAATTTAATTATTAGTGTCTAAATCAACCCAAGGGTCACCTTTCAAAAGGATAGATTTTCCATCGCCTACACTCCATGTAAGGTGTTTCTGAGTTAGAGGGAAAGATCTAATCATATATCTCTAGAAGAGGAATGATCCCAATGACGACTTCCTAGGGATCCTGATCCAATCCAAAAGGGAAAAGATAGGAAATGTAATGTTTTGTAATAACCTCCAACTAAAGGCCTATACTTGAAACCATTTTCCAAACTAATTTTGTAGCTAAGAATTGTGCAAAGAGGTTTGAATCCTTGATCCCCAAAACCCTGTAGGATTTTGGTTGAATCATTGTCTTCCACTTGATTAGAGGGATGTAATCCCTTTCCTTCTTCCCCAACTAGAGGGATCTTCTTAAGATCTTGGAGATTTTTATTTAAGATACATTTGGGGATAGTTTCCAACAAACTCCAGAAAATAGGGATGCATCAATGATACTCTTGAGAAATATTATCCTCCCACCCTATGGTCACCACATGTTGCATCACAAGAATATCATGTTTTGTGTCTTGTCCACCATCTAATTCTAGTCCCTTTTGTGTAAGCATTTCCTTTATGATAGAAACCCAAGAGCTTGACATTGTTATCATTGCTTTTTATGCTAGCAATCTAGTAATAGCAACTCTGTTTGCTTGTGGTATGAGGTGAAAACATACATCACGTTTGTTGGTCAGTATTTATATGCATCCATGTGGTAGAGTAGAAATGTTTCATAATATTAGCAATATGTCTTGCTTTCTTGGTAGATCTTGCACCAAAGATCAATATGTCATCCACAAATAGAATGTGAGAGATATATAAATCCTAAGAAACCTTGATTTATTTTATCTTCATATCCTCATTTTCCTTGGATAAGAGTCTACTAACTCTATCTGCAACAAGCAAGAAAATTAATGGAGATAGTGGACACCCCTTATGAATTCCATGAGAGGGCTTTAAAAAATACGAGGTAGAACTAGTTATTAAGATAACAAAATCAATACTTGAGAAACATTAATTAATATGGGAGATCAGATTTGGATGCATCCCTATATGTATAAGAAAAAAACATAAGGTATATTCAATGAAAATGATCAAAATCCCTCAAGAGATCAAATTTGAGATAGTATGATTGAAGTTTTTTGGATTTGATGGAGTGAAGTACTTCCTAGGTTGTGCCAATTACACCATGGATTTAATGACCATTCAAGAAACCAATGTATTCTTGATGTATGTGTTTCAACACGATAGGTTTTAGTCTATAGGAAGTGACCTTAGAGATAAGTTTATAAAATTCATTGCATAAGGAGATATGTCTAAAGTCACCAAAGGAAGAAGGATCGTTTACCTTTGTAATATAAGCTATAAAATTATTATTAAGGGCCTTAAGTATGTGTCCATAAGATATAGATTCATTAACTACATTGACAAAATCCTCTTCAAGAAGATAAAAAAATTGTAGAACTCTATTGGCCACCCATTTGACCCAAGTGATTTATCTTATTGTATCAATTCCATCACCTAGAGCCTAGAGGAGTGTCTCCTTGTAGATGGTATTCATAATTTTTTGGTTGTCCCCCTTTGAAAACATTGATTGAAGCCTACAATTATGGCTAGTATATCTCAGATGCTCTCCTTTCTGGATCTTAGTAAATAGAGCCATAGTACCTCAATTTCCTCAAACATGCCCTTGAAATTTCTTATTTAATTCCCATTCTATTAATTTGTCTTTCATATAGTAGTGTGGCATTTGTTTGAATTGACTATTGATGAAAAATGCCTAATATTTGAGTCCCCTTCTACGATCCATATATCTTATCTTTTTTGTCATTGTCTTGTGTCCTCCCATGCCATTAGATTTTTTTCTCTTTCTCTAAAACTTCTAGCTCACCTATCATCCTTTCATATCCTTGCTCCAGAGTAAGGGATTCCTAAATAGTCTCAATTTTTGTTTAGTAAGGGAGAGTTCAATCTCATAGTTTTTTAAAGTGTCTGTTACACATGCTCTTGCCAATTTCTTTATCCTAGTGAGGTTATTATATAATTGTTTTATTAATATGTGCTCACTGATATGACCATACTTCTCCAATCACCCTTATAAGATATTGGAAGGCTTCATATTGAAACGAATGGGGATCATATTTGAAAGGGGTTGGAGGTTTTGACCCCTTGTCGTTAAACTCTAGCATAATGGAATGATGATCATATTCTCCCCATTTCATGATAGAGAAAGCTAATCGTGTAGTAAACAAATTATTTTTCTTGCTACAAATTTAATAATACTTTGGTAGGGATTTCAAGCATGGTTAGAGTTTCACTATGATTAAAGCTTTTTGCATGTTGCAATGATGCTCCTAAAGGTTTTTCCCAATTCTAAAACAATTTGTATTATAAGAAATTCAATTAGATTTTCAGATTGAAACCCTAACTGAATTGTATCATCAGATTCCAACAAGAGAGAGAATTTTGTTACATGTTTAGATGGCTCCTTTCATTATAAGTGATATGTATTTTCCAAGTGTAAGCAAAACAATGTCTTTATTGTACCATTTCTCAAGTATTTTTATGATCGTCTCAGTAGCTTTCCTATGGTTAGACCAAGTAGGTTCCAAGACTAATGGCTCATTGTCAACTAAACTATGAAGATTGCTAAATTTTATGAAAAAATACACATTATGTTCTACACTTACATTTGAACTGTTGACTTCCATATTGGCCAAAGTATAATTCAAATCCCCTCTAATGAAATTAAATTATTTGAAGCAAATATTTTTTCTTCCAAAAAGGACCACATATTTGTTTAAGGATTGACATCAGACAATTATAGAAATAGTGGATTTGGAAAATACCTCTTTTCACCAATAAAATGAAGTAGTGCAACCCATACATATGCCTCCAAAATGTCCATTGGAATTGAGTATAATGAATTGCCAATAAGGGAGGATTTCCTTCATGATTTTAAAGAAAGACTCTGCCTCTATCTTTATTTCTTGCAGTACAATTACATTCGGGGAAACTTTGATGTCAACCTACTACAAGAGTGTTTTTCGGAAGTGCCACTCAACCTTCTAATATCATAAGAAATCAACTTCATTTTTCACCCCTTCTTAGAGATTTAACTACTTTAAGTGCCCCATAAATTGTCAATTGTGTGCCAGCTTGTACTTCTCTTCTACTTGTCGTATAGCCTTTAAAAATTTCCCTCCCTATTATATACTTTTGGAGATCCATTGAGATCATATTTAAACCCTCCCTCAATGGAGAAAAACTACGACTTGATTCACCTTTTGTAGTCAATCTTGTGATGTGTCTCCTTTGAATACTAGATGGGATGGTTTCTAGTTTCTCTGATTACAAATCTGAATTAGGAGTCATGTTTAGCTCCAAAATTTTAGTGGTATTTTGTGGAGCCAAAGACTCTACCATACAAGGTAGAGTGAGGTCCATTATAATAGTTTCTAGTAGAATTTGATTGTTGTTTTTACCTTCTTTCATACCTTCAAACTTCATGGTCATCACTTTAAATCTATCCATCTAATCCCTAAGCTTCATTTGAGCTTCCTAAAGTTCAATATCCATACTAAGTATTCCCTTTGGATGAATAGATACATGAGAAGTACCAATGTCCTTCAAATTCTACTCCCCCTTAGCCCTCTGAGAGGCTCCTTGAAGAGACACTTTCCCAAACTCCGAGGGGGTATTTTCCATGTGTTATACCCATTTGTTTTCGCTAGATTCTTCATAGGCCAAGAGATCTGCAAATGTATATAAGACCAATAGTATGTACATTTGAGTAAGATGTTCTAGTAGTCCATGATTTGCCTAATATTCTTATTGTTATTATTTTAGAAGTTACAATTATCTTCTTTAACATTCAATAACAATTGCATGTAATAGGATCACTGAAAGATAAAAAATCACATAACACAAGATATATCCTGGGAAATCCTCGTGGGGGAGAAAACACAACAACCAATTCTTTAATATAGATTCCTTCAACCAGTACAATGTCACATTATAGCTCTCCACAAATAGACCAAGACCAAGACACCAAAGACAAAAAAACCAAGACCTCCTGCGCTAGACCTCCTTTGCTATGCTCCAAATACACAAGAGAAGGCGAGTTGTGTGTGTGTTCAAATGAGAGGAACTCGACCTCAATTTATACACATAACTGACTCTTGAAAAGACACAACCCTAAGAGGGGCCGTTTTGAATCTTACAATAATGATAACAATAAAATAATAATTTCTTTTGAGCCGATATATACAATAAGATTACAATAACCTTCTCGAGGTTTGACTAATACAAATACACAATATCAGCACTCCCTTTTAACTAGGAAGGTATTCTTTGTTACCACACGAGCTCATGACCATTGACTATTGAACATATGAATCTATACATCATCGAATATCCATAGTACAAAATGACTTCACATCGAATGCATCCAAGGCCTGTGGGTAGCTCTCAAATAGCTTCAACATGTCACCATGACATCCACTACCCCGCAATGCATATGTACCTCATCATGTGCACCCCTGTGACTTCACAACCAATGCATCTAAGGCTTGTGGGTTACTCTCAAATAGCTACAACATGTGCTCGACGCATCCACTACCCTGCAATGCATATGTACCTCGTCACTCCCTCTGAAGAGGGACCACACCGAGCTTGTCCCTGAATTGCTCGAACTTCGTCCTCGATAGTGGCTTGGTCAACATGTTCGCAACCTGCTCCTTGTTAGTCAAGTGTTGGAGCCTCACTGCTCCCCTCTGCACCATATCCCTGATAAAGTGATATTTGATCTTGATATGCTTCGACCTGTCATGGAACACCAGATTCTATGACAACTTCATGCCTTTGATTCTTCTTTCCACAGATGCATAGGTAGATCTTGATCATGGATCATAGCCTTCACTACTTCCATGATCATCTGATTCTTCCTTTCTGCTAGTCCATTCTACTGAGGATTGTAGGGAGTAGAAATATCCCTCTTAATCCCATCCTCCTTGCAATATTCTTTGAATTCCTTTGAAGTGAATTCTCCTCCATTATCCGATCGCAAGGTCTTTATCTTCCGCACTGCCAGGTTTTCTGCCAATGCCTTGAATTCTTTGAATTTGCCAAACACTTCATTCTTTGCCTTCAAGAAATAGATCCAAGTTTTACGTGAGTCGTGATCAATAAAAGACACATAATATACATACCCGCTTAGTGAAGTTGTTGACATCGGTCCACACACATCCGAGTGCACGATGTCCAATACCCTTTTGGCTATGCTATCATTGTTGGGAAAGGAGTGCTTCACGTTCTTTTCTTGTGTGCAACCTTTGCACACGTCGTCTGGTTTTTCCTGGATCTATGGTAGTCCCGTCACCATCTTGCTCACACTCGGTAGGGCCTTGTAATGTAGGTGAGAAAATATCTTATGCCATAATTCACTGAGATTCACAGTGTCATAAATTAATGTTGAATCTAATCATCCTTTCAATTTGTAGAGTCCTCCCTCTTGAATTCCAATCACCATAGAATCATCAAAAGTATTCCCTCTAGGCCATATAAGAACTTGTCCATCAACAAATGAAACTCTGTAACCCTTCTCATCCAATGCTGAAATCGAGAGAAGGTTCTTCTTCAATCCAGGAACATAGAGAAATTCCTTCATCTTCATTGGATTTCCTGAGTCTAACTTGTAGGAGGATTCTCCTACTCCTTTGATTGGATACTAATAGTCATCTCCCAATTTCACCTTGTGCGGTGAATCCTTATGAGCAAGGTTAGACAAGGAGTCTTTATAATCTGTCATGTGCTTGGAAGCACCATTGTACACCATCCAAATGCCACTTCCATGAGTGACAATTCATATGAGGGTTGAGATAAGAACATACTCCTCATCACTTGATTCATATTCCTTTGCAACCTTCTTGGGTGGCTCATCATCTTCAACTATATGAACATGCTTCCTTTTACCTCCTTTCTTTTTCCTTGGTATTTGAATGAGGGAACCATTCCTAGCAAGGTGTCCCATTTTTTGACAACAGAAACATCTGATATTTGGGTTATTTCTTCGGCCCTTTTGAAACTTCTTGGGTGAGGAGGGTTCTTTCTTGTTATTTCCTTTCCTAGTGTGGGCGTCTAGGTCTTGATCATCATCTATCATCTTCTCTTTCCTTGTTGTCCTCCTTGCTTCTTCTTGGTTGAAATCTTCCCATAGCCTACTGAACTTAGGTAGCTTCCTTCTTGAGCATATCCCTTGAATAAATTCATCCCATGACCTTGGGAGGCCATTCAAGGTGGTCATCACCATTTCTTCCCCATTCATTGTATCGCTAATGGATTTTATCTGCTCCTTGATCTGGCTCACTCTTGAGAAGTAAGAGTGGATGGTTTCTGAATTCTACATCCTCACGTTCTTTAACTGAATTCTCAAGGTCATTCTTCAATTGATGTTGTTTCCTTCAAAAAGTCAGGTTAAGGCATCCATCATTTCTTTTGGAGTGGATAATGAGGATATGTGATGAATAAGATGGTCCTTAATGGAGTCTGCAATAATCCTCTTTGCTTTGACCATATCCTTCTTGTGCTTTGTTTTAGCCTCATCTCCCTCTGGTTCCGAAACCTCTTCTTTAGTGAACTACTCTAGATCATGTTCTTCTAGGAGGAGGGATAATATGTACCTCCAAGATCTGAAGTTGTCATCTCCCTGGATCAATCTTGGTTCTGGTAGTCATCCTGCCCCTAAATAAAAAATTTTGGAATTTGAAGATCTGATCCAGGGAAAAGATGCGCTCCACTAGGGCGCACTTGCTTGTTCCATTTCCTTATCTGAAAACCACTCCTATCAATAAAAATGACTCCTTTTGTCTTCTAGATCTACAAACTGTCTTCTATTCAGACATGCTTTGATGCCATGTTATTATTTTAGAAGTTACAGTTATATTCCTTAACATTCATTAACAATTGCATGTAATAGGATCACTAAAAGATAAAAAATCACATAACACAAGATATATCCTCGGAAACCCTCATGGGGGAGAAAACCCAGCAACCAATTCTTCAGTATAGATTCCTTCACCCAGTACAATGTCGGGTTATAGCTCTCCACAAATAGACCAAGACCAAGACACCAAAGACCAAGAAACCAAGACCTCATGTGCTAGACCTCCTTTGCTATGCTCCAAATACAGAAGAGAAGGAGAGTTGTGTGCGCATTCAAATGAGAGGAACTCAACCTCTATTTATACACATAACTGACTCTGGAAAAGACGCAACCCTAAGAGGGGCCATTTTGACTTTTACAATAAGGATAACAATAAAATAATAATTTATTTCGAGCCAATTTATACAATAAGATTACAATAAACTTCTCGAGGTTTGACCAATACAAATACAAAATAATATCTTCCATAGTTACATCAAAATATCAACACTTATTCCCCAATACCATACTAGTCTCCTCTAGTAAAACCTCAATAAGATCCATCTCAACATAATTTTTTTCCACCTCTCAATTGAAAGAGTTCATAGCTTCCATATCCATTTTAAAGAAGACTCCTGCTTATTTCAATAATAGGAGAAGTTATCTATTGGTGAATAGGGTGTGCAGTAACTATGTCCTTATGATCCATAGGGTTTTTAAGAATATTTAAACATGACTGAGTATGGATTTGGGTTTCTACATACATTATTGAGAATAATGTGAAGGCCATGTTCCCACTATCAAAGGATTAATGCTCTGTCCCCCACCTTCCTCATCATTAGTGTTACTGATGTCAAACACACCACTTTCTAGCTTGAGTGGTCTCTCATGATCTACTAAGCTTGGATATGGTACATATGGATGTGAACCCTTTGCTCTCCATGATCTGGTATGTCCTAATGTAGGCCATGTGAAAGAAAAATCCCTAGTATCATTTATGATGTGGGAGTAGAATCCCTGGTATCATTTATGATGTAGGCCTTGTCACAATGGTTTGAATCAACCCCATTTGACAAGGTTGAGAGGGAAAACACTTGGGTTGAGTAAAAACGAGTGATCTATGAACACTTCCCTTGGTGAATTCTTCGTGTTTGTAGGATTTGAAGAAACTTAGCTAGTTTGTCCTTATCTTCCCCTACAGTCTCTTCCATCTCCCACTCCTATATCACATAGGTGCCCACGTTTACACACACATGACAAAATACATAAATATAAAATAATCAATAAGTTAATCTCTTCCAACAAGAGACAACTTATCACATGCTACTCATCACTTCAACTAGTATGTATAAGCATCTGGTAACTATTATTCACATTCAATCATCGATTCTTACACACAAAAATATAAAATAAATTGTGTCTATGTGTAACAAGGGGTGGCAGGGGTTGGGGGGGGGGGGGTTATCTTCAACGCCAAATGAATTCCTAAAATAGACCATGTGTGGGGGTTGGGAGAGACAGAAAACAATCAAGAGGCATTTTCTCTCTTTCAATGTCATGTCTTGCTTTGAGCCATGGGAATCAAGAAGGTAATAATCTTTGGTGACTCCTCGTTGGTAATTGGCCAAGTTAGAAAAGAAAATATTGATCACACTTCCCCTCTTTCCAAAATTATAATGAGAATCAAAGGACTCCTCCCACAATTTGAATCCATTGAATTGTTTCATATCCTCCAAACTTGCAATCATCAAGCGTATGAAATGGAAAACACAACAATTGCTTTGGGCAAGGGAACATTGTTCAAAAATGGGGTGACCCCGTGACTAATTTAATTCCATGAAACTCAACATAAGAAATAACCTATGGTTCTATTATAGCAAGATTTGCCTCACCCCACGCAACTTGCTCAGAAGGCCTTTTCCATTTCCCTATGTAGACTTGAAGTCCCTTTTTTGCAATTCCCAGAGCTAAAAATCATAGTTTTCCACATATACACGCCCTAACAACTATATAGCATGCGTATACACAGGTTGCACCATTATAGCCCGTGTACATTGGGTTTTGTACCCAAAATTAAAAAAATGATGTCGAGTTTCCATGTCACGTCACAAGATCCATGATCCTTGACCTTCCATATACTGGAAACATTCTGACTCGACCCTTCAGTTCCATTTGAAGGCTATAAATGGGCCATATCCA
>ML800966.1:443902-465121 GCA_009831015.1 Picea engelmannii | reverse complement strand
AAGTAGATTTTATATTCCAAATTGTGACGACTTGAAGAGGTTCATTATGGATGAACTACATAAAAGGTCCTATACTAGTCATCCAGGATACCAGAAAATGATCACTGCCACCAGGAAACAATTTTATTGGCCTGGATTGAAGAAAGACATAGCCGAGTACTTAGCCAAATGCATAGAGTGCCAGCAGGTTAAAACAGAACATCGACACCTATAAGGATTATTGCAACCTTTAGCAATCCTAGAATGGAAATGGGAAACCATCTCCATGGATTTCATCACTGGATTACCAACCTCAACCAAACATAACGATGCCATTATGGTAGTGGTGGATAAATTGAGCAAGTCTTCTCATTTCATTCCAGTGAAATCAACTTGGAAAGCAATCGATATCGCCCAGGTATTCATGAAGGAGATATTCAAACTGCATGGTATGCCGAAAGAGATCTTGTCTGATAGAGATACAAAATTTACTTCCAACTTTTGGAAGTCACTGATGGCTGGTTTAGAGACCAAATTGTTGTTTAGCACCGCCTATCACCCTCAAACCGACGGACAAACAAAAAGAGTGAACCAAATACTTGAAGACATTCTAATAATGCATGTAATGCACCAACCAAGGAAGTGGGAAGACTACCTGCCATTGGTAGAATTCGCCTACAACAACAGCTACCAAGCATCCTTAAAGATGAGTCCCTTCGAAGTCCTCTATGGTAGACCATGTAACACTCTAGTCAGCTGGAGTAATCTTGTAAACAGGATTTCTTTTGGACCTGACATGTTGAAAGAAATGGAATAGCAAGTGACTCAGATAAAACAAAACTTGAAGGTCGCTCAGAACAGACAGAAAAGTTATGCTGACCAAAAGAGAATTCCAAGATAGTTCAAAGCGAAAGATCATGTATATCTTAGAGTTAGGCACAGGGAAAGTTCCCTAAAAATGGGAGCTTGTGCCAAATTGGAACCTCAGTATTGTGGTCTCTTTGAGGTTCTAGATAGAGTGGGACCTGTAGCCTATAGGCTAGCACTTCCTCCCACAATCAAAGCACATAACGTTTTCCATGTCTCATTATTGAAGAAACATGTACATGATGCTAACCATATAATTGATTGGTCTGTGATTCAGGTGGAATGGGAGGGAGAGTTTCTACCAGAACCTCAATGCATACTAGACAGAAAGGAAACCCCACTCTGGAACCGAACCATTGCACAGGTCAAGGTGAAGTGGAAACATTTTGGCCCAGATGAGGCTACATGGGAAATGGAGGATGCCATGAAACGGGCATATCTGATTTTGCTTACACCTGTACATGCATGTCAAGTTGATAGATAGAACATCGAGGATGATGTTCCTTTAAAGGGGAGAGAATTGTAACACCATGTTTCCCCTAGTCTGTAAAAATAACTATACTGGCCAAGTATTGTGGAAAACTCGGAAATGTGAATGTGTGATGTGAATGGACCTTGTGAGAAAGGTTGATGAATGTGAATAATATTATATATATATATATATATATATATATATTGCAGGATTCCTGAGAGGGGATGTGTTGAAAAAGAGACCACGATGGCTGGAGAAAGGTGGTGGAAGGCACCTGGAATGGTGGTGTTAACTTCCACCGAAACCAATACCGTATTTGGACTTCACTGGCCCAGAGAACCAAGAGTGGCTCGCTAGACCCGAATTAAATGACTCGTCAGGATTGGTAGGTAAAGGGATCCTCATGAGTAATGAGGGATGGGGGTGAACCGCCCATCCGTAGAGTCTTCAAACTTGACCATTGCGAGGAAAATCGTGCCACATGCAACCTCGCCGAACAAAGAAAAGGCAGGAAGTGTGGGCGATCAAGGGAAGATGCGAGGGAAAGAGGAAGAGAACTCTGGAAAAATACAGAGTGAGTGATAACAGAGAAGAAGGAGAGTAACCTTCGTTCTCGGTCACTAGAAAACAGAGACACAGTCTTGCAACATCGTGGTCTCAGCTCGGGGGTGGCTAGTGGTAAATTCATTGGGAGTCACCTAGCCTACGGTTGGGTGGAAACAAGCACCCCTCTCAGCAGTTGTAGTCACATCCGATGTTATTTATGATAAGTGTTTACATCTTGCATCTTGAAATTTATATGCTGACATGTATGCTCATAGTCTGTGCAGTTTGTGAATGGTTTGATTTTAAGACTGTCTGTGTAGTGTTTTGATCAGAAATGGTGGTTGCATGCTTTTACTAGAAGGACCACATATGGCTTATGTTATAGATAGATTTGTATATATATATATATATATATATATATATATATATATATGCATATTGTATTAATTTGGACCTCAAGTCTGCTTTTGGGAGATCTATGTCCTTATTCGTCCCCAGGAATACCTGGAATAGACCTCCCCATAGAGATACCCTTCTTGGAGAGCTTACCAATAACCTAGAAAAGGATTTGAAGGCGCAAGTTTTAGTAACCCTGTACGAGGAAGAATGATCCTCTTGAAATCTCGAAATAGCAATGTAGGGATAGGTTTCGATCGATGGATGATATCCTGTCAGAAGATCTGCGGTCATTCACGACCATTAGGTTGGAGGAAGAAACGAGGACATTACATGCCTTAACCCTTTTCCTTTATCTTCGTGAGTAGCGAAGAAATCGGGACCGTAGATCCCCAAGGTCCGTGAGAGTATCTGGACCATTGGTTTTTCCACATCCAGGGAGCAGTGGGAGAGTGCACAACGTGGCACAATCTGAACCATCAGATCTTAGTTAGAAAACTTGATAGTCGATGGATCTGTCAGGAGATACATGAGGGTTAAGCCCTCATGAATAGGGGCGAAATTCCCGAAAGAAGAGTCGGTATTGGGGTTTCGGATTTGGAGAATTCGGGAGTCCTGATGACAAGAGATCGGGACACTCCATGGTGGAAATCTCGAAATAGATCTGGTCTGTCTGATTAAAGGAGGCCACATGTCATGAGATCCTTTCGGAGGATCCAAGGTCGGTAATAACCATTAGATGTGGGGAAGGAACATGGACGATAGTACCTTGACCCCTCTCTGCCTTTGCAATCAATGCACGAATGTGATCCTCTCGAAGGTTCCAAGGGCTGTAATGACCGTTAGATTTGAGGAAGAGACACAAACCTTAATTCCACGACCCTTTTTACCCTTGCAAGAGATGAAGGAATCGGGACCGTATATCCCCATAGTCGATGGAAGTACCTGTACTGTCCATCTATAGAGTACACGTGGATGCTGGTAATTTCTTCGGCGTTTCGGCACCCGGGAAACCAAAGGGCAAGAACCCTTTTCTTTGTGAGTCGCGTAATCTCGATCACCGAAACCCCAAAATGGCATGAGGTGTGAATGAGATTAAGGAAAGACAAGATTTGATCGTGACCATTGATCATCCCAAAGAGATCCTGATCGTTGATCTTGGCTGAAGGTCACCACCGTTCATCGGAGGGACATGTGGCTGCTAGTCGAAGTTTCAGCGTTTCGACATCCAGGAAACCAAAGGGCAAGAAACCTTGCCTTCACAAATCGCGAAATCCCGATACCCGAACTCTCGATGTTCTTGGAAATAGAAAAGATAAGTCCCGAAGGAATCTAGACCGTCCATCAAAAGAGATATGTGGTGAGCGGTCAGAGTTTAGGGAAAAGTCCCGAAATCTCGTGGACCATTGGATCCACACTCTTAAGAGCCGTCGATCTCTTACACAAATTCCCATAACAAAATTCAGAGATTTGAATGACAAAGAGTCTTGGAGTCGTTGCATTTCAAACTCCCGAATACCAAAAACTCGGAAGGATCCATACCGTTGAATCAGGGGAGGCTTATGACCATCGATCTCCCTTTGGAGGGAAACTTGCCATTTGCTAGCCCTGTCGGGGTTCGGCGTTTCGCTGTTTCAATCTTCGGGGTTTGCAGATTCGAAAGACTTGACGTTATGGTAGCACTGAGTTGCGAAGTGCGAAGAGACGTCGTATTGGTTCGGCCCTTAGTCATGACCCACAACCACATGGAGGTGAACATATGAGGAAATAGCTGACGCTAGGCCCCCGTGAGTATTTCGGGGATTTTGATTCTCGAAGAATCGACAAATTTTTTTCTTTTTGTAATGGGTGTGTTACAATAAAAGAGGATTTCCTCATATTTACCAATAGGTTCTCCCACTACAATCTTCTCATTACCAACGTTAAGTGCCTCAAAAGCTCTTATTTAGTTTTACTAAAGACCAATATATCATCTAGATATATGATTACAAACTTACCAATGAAATATTTTAATACCTCATTCATCAATCTCATAAAATTACTTGGCGCATTTATTAATCAAAATGGCATAACACGCCACTCATACAACCATTCATTTGTCTTGAAGGTTGTTTTCCACTCATCACCTTCTCTCATTCTTATCCGATGATATCCACTTTTCATATCAATCTTTGAAAAATTATTCTCTCCACTCAAAAAATCCATTAAGTCATCCATTCTCGGTAAAGGAAATTTGTACATGATGGTGATCTGGTTTATGGCTCTTGAGTCTATACACATTCTCCATCCTCTATCCTTCTTCGGGCTTAACACAATAGGTACTACACATGGACTCAAGCTTTCTATGACCACCCCTTGTCCATCAAATCCTGGATTTTATTCTTTACGTCCTCATTCTCTTGAGGTGTTAATTTGTATGCTTCTTTGTTCGACAGAATCTCTCCTGGTATTAGATCAATGTGATGGCTGATATTTCTGATAGGTGGCAATGAGATTGGAAACTCATCCACTACTATATCAATGGAATTCTCTAACAACTCTTGAACTTCTTCAGACATGTCATCCATAGAAGTACTTGTAAGGAAAACTATGGGTTTCCTCACCACAACAAATTGCATCTCCTGTTCCTTCTTAACTTCACTCAGAAGTTCGTTCCCACTCATGAGAAGTATACTTGTGATGGCTTCTTCCTTCACTTTCTTTTCCTCAATTGGAAGCAACATGTGTGTCCTACCATTTTTCTCCAAAATATAAGTATTCTTTATCCCATCATGAATGAAATTCCTATCATACTACCATGGTCTTCCCAACAAAACATGACATACGTCCATGGGAATCAAATCACATAAAATATCATCTCTATATCCTCCTATTTTAAATTCAACGAGGCATTGTTTAGTTACCATTACCTGGTGAACTTTCTGCAGCCATGAGACTTTATATGACATCGGATGTGCAGTTTTCTCCATCTCCAACTTCTCCACCATCTCTGTGGATACTAAGTTATCGATGCTTCCACTGTCAATTATCACCCTGCACACTCTATCCTTAGTCTTGCAAGATGTCTTGAACAAACTGTTCCTCTGCACTAGTTTTTCAACCCCTGGCTCTTACCTCAAAAAAACCTTCTTCATCATCAAAGATCTCCCATATTCTACTCCTTCTGCTTCAACATTCTGCTTCTACGATTCCAAAATGTGAGCTTTACCTCCTCCTTATTTCTTTCTCTTGGGGATTTCCCAAGACACATGTCCTGTCTTTCCACATGCATAATACTTCACATCTCCTCCTCTACCTTTTCCTCTTCCTCTAGAAAAATAATTTCGTCCGACGTACTGTCTCCCTCGGGAAATTCCTCCTCTTTCTGAGTGACTATGTGGTTTTTCCATCTCAACTTTGGGCTTCTGTGCCTTGTCATGGGCAACTCCTTTGCCTCTATTTAGACTTCTTCCTCTACTTCGCTGGCTCTATTTTCTGGCCAACTTCTCTTCTACCTTCAGGACAATCTGATAAGAGCCCTCCATTGTTCTCATTGTCATCATGTTGATTTTGTCCTGGATCTCATATCTCAGGCCATTGATATACCTGAAAACTTTTTCATCATCCTTTTCTCTCTGTCCAACCCTGATATTCAACCTATAGAAATACTCTGTGTATTATTTCACAGTCATTCCCTTTTGCCTCAAGTTTTTCAACTTCCTGAATAGATTTATTTGATAGTCCTTAGGTATGAATTTAGCCTTCAAATTGGCTACCATTCTATCCCAACTCCTAATCTTTTACTTGCCTTTGCATCTTTTTTCAGCTTGCATTTCATCCCACCACATCGATGCATGTCATTTTAACCTAGTCACAACATGCCTCACCTTTCTCTCTTCATCGACGTCTTCATAGTCGAAGTACTTGTCCATGGATCTTATTCAATCCAACAATTCCTCAACATTTAAATTGCCTTCATACATCGGGGTGTCTATTGTTTCTTTAGCTCCCAATTTCACAACAGCTTTCAACAAGCGTTCTTCTACAACATTCTCTACTACAACTTCTTCAATTTCCCTCAATTCGATTTCTACATCACTGACGTCTCCAACATCAGGTGCTCTCCTTTGCATTGTCTCCATACCATCCAATCTTTCTCAGAGCTCTCTCATCTCCCTTTCCATCGCTTGATTTTCTACAAGTGGCTCCTCACATATCCTAGGCGGCATTGTGTTGAACTTTCTCCTTTGCACAACTACCACTTGATGTATTTGATACCACCATATGTTATCAGACTACTTCCTTATTTCCTTCCTACATAAATAAATTATGTGGCTCTGATACCACTTGATGTAGGACCCCCCTCCTCCCCTAGGGGCTCTATGACCTCCCGGTATTAGATCTTCAAAATATTGAATTGAATCGGCTCTTCAGGCCTTCAATAGATCTTAAACAAAAGACACACAGGTCCTTTTCATGTTACCCGCATGTTCAAATTACCCGCACAACCGATTTCTGGTGCCTTTGGAAACACCAAAATGTGAGTGCTATCTCCTGTGCTAGACTCTTCTCCAATATGACCATGGGCTTTGATCGTGGCCCATCTCCCTTCACGACTTCGCTCTTCGGATATTTTTCAAGAATCTTACTCCCGTTTTCTCGATCTCTGAATCGACGATTTCAACTAGGACTAGATCTATATCCACGAACCTTCGACAACCAATGAATGTGATTTACTTCGGAGTTCAAAAGTTCTGAATGCGACAACTCCTTTTTCCCGAAGTATATTCTATGCGATGCTCTGGATTGAGCACCGTGCGTCATCTTCCAATAGACGGTTCCGATGGGATTCGACACTCGGGACTTCAGACCTTAGGAATTCACCTATCGATTTCCCCCGAAAATCTCTATCTCCGAAGTGACGGAGAAGAAACCACGTGTCCATGCAATCAATGGCTAGGATTTAGCTTCTTACCTCTCGTCTGATGCACACTTCTAGATCCTGTGATATGACAAAACATGTCCTCCTCAGATCAACGACTTCTGTAGGCTTCGCTACTTTGCACCTCAGGAGTTTTAGCTTTTTCTCACCTTCTTTACTCCAAAGTACCTTTCTCCCAAACTACACGGATCTCTGTCACGTGTTATTATGGATCAACAGTCCAGATCTCCTCACTCTTCGCAACTTCGCGAAACCTGACCTTTTCTCCACTCAAACCTCTTAGAACTCTACCTTTCAAACTCTTCAATCTGCTGTCATGTACCCTTGCTACAACCAACGATTGAGATATCTTCAGGGATTGAGGACTTCGACAATCTCCGCTCCTCAAACTCCTTAAATCCTCTGAGACACGAAGTGCCGTAAGACTTCCACGTCTATCCTCCATGCAACTACCCTAGATTTGATGGTCTGGAATGATCCCTTTTCCTCTGAATGGATCTTTCTCATTAATTTGTGGAATCTTTAATAGGTTCCTCCCAAACGAAGAATTCTCACCTACTATCTCTTCAGATCTTGTTCTTCTTCAAACACATTAACTTATTAGAAGGTTTATTCGACACTTAGTCGAAACTCTCCCTATGCATGCCTTGCAACAGGTTTTCTTACACCCTCCTGCAAAAAAATTAGGCTACTCCTCCCGAACTTGTGAGTCGAAAGACTCTATAACTCACTCCTTGCGAACAATGTGCACACTTACATACAAAGATCCAAGTTATCTTCTTGGGCTTGTTTCTCCTTGACACTCTAAACTTCTCAAAATGACTCCTTCAAATACTTAACCAAGTATCGACTTTGCGTATGCCTTGCAACAAACTTCCTTCAATATTGACTCTTGAAGGATGACTGTGCACTCCTTGCAACAGTTCTCAAAGGCTCAACTGTTCCTCCTAAACAATACGCATTAAATTTGTACTGCAAGCTACTACATTAAAAGAAAATACATTCCCCATCGCTCTCATGTGATCATCCAACTTTAAAACATTAAATATGTTTATAATTTTCAGTCTTTTCAAAATATTTCATGACATGCCTTCTTAAATTCAAAATCATTTCTTCAAAATGCGTGCTAGTGCATTGAGTTGTCTTCCACTCGTGCTTTGCTGGTGGTGCTCCTGCATCAGAACATGATTGAGATTCATATCTTGATTATGGTATGATACATGTTGAGGCATAGCTTGGTGATGTTGGTACATGCTAGAGGCATAAATGTGATTCATTGTTAGATGCACATCTTGGTGATGTTGTGCATATGATTTGATACATGATCTTGGTGATATTGGTATGAGTTGTATGTGGTTCTGATTTTGATCTAGATTTGATGATGATGCGATATCAGTGAAAGTGACTGTATTGGTGGTAGTGATAGGTTGATGTGAGAGTGATAGTGACATGTTGATGTGATGGTGATAGTGACAGGTTGATGTGACATTCACAGTGATAGGTTGATGTGACAATGACCAGTTGATGTATCAATTATAGTGTCAGTGAAAGCATTAGTGGTAGTGACAGGTTGAGTATACACTTATATTTTAGGGAGGCAGGATGGGGCAAGGAAAGGGGATTGTAGCCTCCTTCAAGTTGGTGCTGGAGAACACAAGGATTTGGAGCTTCCTTTAGGTTGGAGCCTTTAAATCAGGGGATCATATCCTCCTTCTAGTTGGAGCTAGATAACACAAGGAGTTGAAGCTTCCTTTAGGTTGGAGCCTGTAAAATAGGGGGTTGGAGCCTCCATCCAAGTGTAGCTTGAGAACATAGGGAGTTGGAGCTTCCTTTAGGTTGGAGCCTATAAATATGGGGTTGGATCCTTCTTCCAGTTGGTTATAGAGAATCTAAAAGTTGGTGCTTCCTATGAATGTAATCTTTGATATATATAAGAAAGCATTCCGTGGTTTTCTTCCATTTGGGTTTCCATGTAAATTTTGATGTACTATTTATCTGTGGATATTTTTTATGCACTATTGATTGACATTTATTATGATATATTGAATGAAAATGATATACTACTGATAAAGTTAATGTTCACATGTTTTGAAAAGAAATGGTAAAAAATGCTCAATATTGATTCACTCCCCATCTCAGTATTCCAACAATTGGTATCAGAGTAGGTCCTTCAAGAATTATTTTAACCCCTGGAAGGTATATCATGGATTTCACTAAGAATGGAGTGCTAATGTTTGGCGGTTAGAATGGTTTGAACTATGAAATATGGTGCATAAGAATGAAACCATTTTCACATGCATAGGGATTTGAAGTTTGACAATCAATTGTTACAACATACACCACTTCCAAGAAACCAAATACTGCATCCAAGAAGGAATTGAAGAGAAACAACAAAAGAGAAATGGATTTCATCATGGAAGGATTACCTGATCCGATAAAATACAAAGTGGAAAAATGTTCACCATCCAAAGATCTATGTGATAAGATACATAATCTCTATTCCAAGGGATATTATAACATCACAGAGCCAGAGCATATTAAAGAAGATGCGGGGACAGAACAAGAAGGGATATTCTCATCATGTTAGACAGATTCAAAAGAAGAAGAATGTGAAGAAGGCATAATGAAATTTGAAGCTCAACTAATTAGTGTCTTAAGTGAGTTAAAAAAAGAAAGGAAGGAAAACAAGTCCCTCAAGGAAGAATTGAACAAAAAATATGAAGAATCCCAATAGATTATCATAAACCTAAAATCTCAGTTGCAAGAATCCAAAGTGATTGAAGAAACTCTCAAGGATTAGTTGAACGAGAAATGGTGTTTGGAAGCCGAAATAGGATCACAAAGAAAGGAAGTAGAGAAGAGAGAAGAATTTTTGACAAGTCATCTTAAGGAAAGATCCGAGGACTTAAACAAGCTTGAAGAAAAATTTAGTCAACAAGAAAGTAGACTTTAAGAAAAAATCATCACCTTGAAGACCCAACTTGAAGAAACAAAGAGAATGAAAGAAGTTATGAAGATACAGACGATGAAGAAATAAGGAGATTGCGAGAAGCTTGAAGAATAAGTTGTCACATTAAGAGTTAAAGTAGTCAAGCTCAACAAGAACCTTGAAGAGAGAGGAAGCTCCACACCATCAGTAAAGAAAGTTGAAGAGAAATTTTATAGGTTACTAGAAAGGAAGAATAAAGAAAAGGCTAAGATTTATGAGGAATTCATTAGAGGCCCTATCAAGAAGGAAGAATGTGATGCCTTAAAGGAGAACATTCTAGAAATAGAGAAGACTCAAAAATAATATTACAGAAGAGACATATATCAAAGAAGACCCTCCACTTTCAGGTATCAAATAAGATTCAACCATTGTGAAGGAAACAACAGAAGAGAAGATCGTGATAAACCAAGGCACGAATTTAGAAGGACTACATCACAAATAATATCATTCACTCCTAGGTATCAAAGTTTCTTTTATGATTATTGTTTTACCTGTAATAACTTTGGACATAAAGTTGTAGATTGCAGAGCTTATGGAAGAAATAATCAAGTAAGAAATGTTTATGTGGCTCCATACAATATTGAATGTTACATATGCCACAACTATGGATACATAGGCTGTGATTATAGAAGCATGATCGATACTTCCATGAAAGAAAAAATTGATATCAGATGAAAGAAGGTTTGGAAACTAAAGAAAGAATAGGTAAATGAAGAGAAGGTGAATGAAGAATAGTGCGAGATCATGATGTATCTACAAGAAAAGATGAAGTTGTTAGAATTTAGAAAGATGATAAATCCATAAGCGAAGAGAAATATTACTCTGCATTACGGAGAATTCCTCCACCTTCATGAGATATCCAACTTGGAGACTCCCAGTAAATATGAATATTAAAGATGGGGAGTCTAAGTAGTAGCTCTACATATCACAGAACTATCTTTCGATCAGTATGAAGTGTTTACAGATTTTGGAAAGGCAAATTCAGAATGATTTAAGTCAGTGATTCATGCTTGTATTTCACGTTTGTATTCAAGCATGGATATATTTAGTACAGATTGTACCAAACATGTAGAGTTTGATTTTCATGCTGAGAAGACAAATTTATTATCAAGAATATGCGGTGATTAGTTACAACAAAGTCAAAGAAATATTCAAAAGAGTAAAGTGATAGATGGGACAACATTGTGCGTAGTTGATTACCAAAGTCATGGACAATTTTATGGACAGAGATAGATTCATGAGATTTTTGGCAGGTCTAGATAGATATTTCATAATGAATGAAAGCATATTGACAAGTGAAATTAGTTAGTCACAAGAAGACAAGCAACGAAAGGAACATCAAGAAAGGGGAAGAGAAACTGTCAAAAAACGTTATATCATCAGAGGGAAACTGTTGAATGATGTGGTCATTAATGTTTGAGTAGTAAAAATGACAAGCCATAAAGAATTGAAGTCAAGTAAATTTGAATTATTTTTATATATTTTCAGTGAATTACAAGAGGAAGCAACAATGGATAAGAATCACTGAAAGAGAGTAAATGAAGTAAGTACAAGAAGCCCCACATTGATCTACATGAAATCTTGCAGAGAAGTCAAAGGAAGGGAAATCATCAGTACAAAGAGATCAGGAAAGAAAGATCAGAATCATGAAGACAGGGGGAGACATATCGACAAAGGAGGTTAGCCTTTCTCCCACGATGACAAAAGGGGAGAAAGCAAAATATCAGAAGAGTAAGATCAGAAGCATGAAGACAGGGGGATAATCCCCAAGGGGAGATACCCTTTTTCATTGATGTAAAAGGGGGAGAGAAACATCAAAAGAGAGAGATCAAAAGTGATGGTCACATGCATAGATGATTTTAGGGGCTAAATTTTGAAAATTGGATAATTTTCCATGTTTTTTCCCAAAAAACAATTTGTCGATTTCAAATTTTTTCTAAAAATGATTCACCCAAAATTCCACAGAATAAAATTGTTTGACCTTAAAAATCACCAAACTTTTATAGAAACTATATAAAATCCTTATGAATTTGAATATTTTTACAAAACTATTGCCAAACATTTTACATTTTTCCTATTAAGGACAAGTAATAGTATCCCATGTTTCTACAGTTTAATATAAATTTATATCCTTAAAATCATCCATGGTCATAGGGGGAGCATGAGTGTTTCCATCAATTCCAAAGGGGGAGATTGTTGGATTGTTGGTTTTCATTGATGTCAACCCTAGTCAACCCCAGAATAAGCATCTAGAAGTGATGGGTTTATTTTAAGGAATAAGTGATGGGTGTATTTGGAGAAATATCCAAAGTGGTCTCTTGATGGCGTAGCTTTAAGCATGGCCCTCATGGGAATATTCTTTGAATAAGTCTGCAAGAAAACTAGAGGTGTGGTCATGGATCCCGAAGTTGTTTGAGGAAGAAGAGGATGAAGGGAAATGAAAATGCATGGAATACCCTCATAGATGGATATTCCTTGTCATGATGTTTCCATCAGTAGGTGGTACGTCATGTAGTTCCTCATAGTTGAGTTATGCCTTCATGAAGTTGAAAGCTCCGAAGAATGGTTAAGAAGACACTAAATTATTACAACAAGAAGTTACGAGTCATTAATTAAGGGTAAAATAGTTATAACAAGAAAGTACAGGCTGACCCTAAAAATAAAGAAAGAAGTTACTTAGAAGTATAAATACACAACAAGAAGCCTCTCATTTGTACAAGTAAAGTTATTGAATATATATCAAGTGAGCAAGTGATCTATTGGTGAATATGATGTGGTGAATTTGAGGTAGCAAAGGAATAAGAAGGTGAAGGTCTCATAATTGCATAGGAGAGCAAAGGGTTTATGAAAAAAAATAATTTAGCTAATCTCCACGAGTCAAGCTATAGGTGATCCACGAGGCATCCTCGTGGGTTGTACGACGCTCGCCACATGAGGCCTTGCCAGATAAATGGTCTCTATCCAGCGAGGCTGAGGGAAATTTGAGAAATATGCTTGTTCCAGGTTGTTGAAAGTCTGAGAAAGGTATGATAATTCACCATGTTTGATACAGAGTTACAAGTATGTTTATATGCATGTTTTGAGGGTTATACATTGGTGATGTTATGATGCATGCTTGAGGCATGTATTTACTATATTGTTGAGGCATTGGCACATGCATGAGGAACATATTTGGTGCATGGTTTGAGGTATATCTTTGGCACATGTATGAGGTAAATTTCTTGGTGATATTATGGTACATGGTTTATGGAATATATTTTGGTATTTGGTTGAGGCATATCATGAATGATATGGTACATGGTTAAGGCACACATTTTGGTACATTGTTTTGGCACATGTCTGAGGTATATGGTTGGTTGCATATTATTGATGTTTTGGTACATGGTTGAGACACGTATCTTGATGATGGTATGATACATGTTGAGGCATAGCTTGGTGATGTTGTCACATGCTGGAGGCATAATTTTGGTTCATTGTTAGATGCACATCTTGGTGATGTTGTGCATATGATTTGAGAGATGATGCTATAGTGGGAAAACCCCCCTATGGACTACAATAGGGTTCAACATGTAGGCAGATCTAATCGTCTAAAATTCTCCTACTTTTTATAACTACCCCAAATATACCCCACATTCATGCATGAAATACAAAGTGAAAAGATTCGGTAACTCTACTTTTAACTTTGCATCCGATGTCGATCCTTTCGCATTCGATTGCTCTATTGACTACAAGTATCCTCCCAAGGCTAACCTGCATTCACAAATAGACAAACATGGAACTATGGACATGCATCTCATATATGAATTATGGGTTAGATGACAGTATAAAACATAAATAAAACATAAATATTTGACACATCATATTTTGGGACAGAAAAAGTATTCCTTTTATTGATATCACAAAGTTTCTTATAATGAGATCGACGACTGCTCCACAAACCTGGTCCGGGCTCCTCTTCACGAAGCTCCAACTGCACTTCCATGTATCTTTCTCCTCTCACACTTCTTCTAGGGAAATGGCATAGGCTTATGATGGAGGAAAAAGGGATAGAATGGGAAATTCTGATGTAAATCTCACAAGGTGGCTGCAAATTCTTGGGGCAAGGAGGGGATGTGAAACAGGTAGAGTTTCATTGTTCTTATTCTTATGTCTCGAATGAGACCCCAACACCTCCTTTTATATGAAAAAAGGATGGTTATTCGGTTGGGTGATGAGCTATAGGCGGTGAGACAGTTGGAAAACTACCCAATAGCCCGTAATCTCAACAAATTCCTTGCAACTTTTTAATTTTTGCAACTTTTGTGGGTATACATGGGCTGTAATGGTACATCTAGTGTACGTATGCGAGCTATAGTGGTGCATCAAGCATGTGTATGTGGGAAATAGTGGTGCAGGGTGTGCACATCTTTAAAAATAGTGTTTTTAAGAAGAGCTGCTCAGTGATGGCTTGGAAAAAATAGCAAGCAAGAGGGACAAATTCCAAGTATACATGTATGGTGAAATTTAGGGTTATAACAGATGCCCCCTAATGTGTGAGGTCAGAAGAGCATCTAATGGCCGAAATACATTACAAAATATTCACCAACGTATGAAGCGAGTGAGCTCAGGACCAGAGTTCGGGAGGTACCATCTATAAAAATAACAATTGTCTCTGAGGCGGGCATACCCATGCTCGGGATGAAATAAATAATGGATTCCAATCAAATACAATGCATATCCATGTCATATAACTATATAAAGTGTATCCGCGATCAATTCACAATGGATATACATCTCAAAATCAAATATATACATGTATAGTATCCATCTTCAAGAAGCCAATGACGCCTGATGGCTGGAGATGAGGCCTTCAAAGATCGAGCAACAAATTCAATATATTCAAAACTTGGGTAGGAGTGTATGAATTCACTACCCAGAGGTCTTCAATGGCTCATTGGGGAACATACAAGAGGATCTCAGTGATTAGGCAAAGAACTTCATTGATTTTGAACAAGGACTTGATTGGACTTTTGGGATGGACAGGCATGAGAATAAGAGACAAACTGGAGAAAGGCCGATTTAGGTTGGGTAAAAATTCCCCTAGACAATAGCATGAAAAATGATCAGACTTAGGCAGCATGACATTGACATAAGTTCACGATGCAAGAGGCAACACAAACTCTCCATGTGTTTGGAAGAATAACCAAATGGAGGAGGACACAACTCTATGTAGCGAGAACAACTTCCTAAGGTCATATTAAATACAAATTCTTGACAACAAACGAAAGGATGTGCTTTGTCCAAGGGCGACTCATTGTGCTGCCATAAAAAGAAAATACTTTGCCTGTCCTCTTTTTGGGGTATATCTGATTTTTTTGTCTTTTTCAATATTTTGAAGAGCTTGAAAAAGAATAAAATAATGCTATGTTACAAAGGAGGAATGAGTGTCACAATAATACTAGTTCCAAGCACAAGGAAAAAACTAATGCTCATAGCAAGGAGACATGTGTAGGAAAATGACACTTGGGGAAAATTCCTCCATGGGTCAAGGTGTCAGGTCGCAGAGGCAAAGTGCTACAAGGCTTGCGTATAAGGCATTCTTCAAAGGTTCAGTTGAGAGCAACATGGAGCCAACGTTAGGCCAAAGACGTAGAAATACAACTATGATTAGCAAGACACGATGAAACCCCCTTCAATTTATTTTTCACGAGCCCAGAGAAGGTAAGCTCGGTGGTTTTTTCACGTTTAGAGAGTCTGAAAAAACGTAAAAGAAGACTCCACTAGGGTAAATTTTTCGAAGGTATTCTAGTCGGCTTGAAAAAGGGATAAACTAGCACTGAAAAGATGTCTATTCAAAACCATTTTAATGAGTGTGACACAAACATGATCACTCAGAAATATTTTCAATTTTAAGGAGTCTGAAAAGAGCTTAACTATGGACTCACAACCTTTTTCTATATTTAGTCTCCTTATCCTGAAAAAGTATAAAATCTACTTAGGAGAACACTCCAGGCGAGACTTGTTGATTAAGGTTGGTTGTCATTGATGTCAACCATTGAAGAAAGCCCCATAGAACAAAGGTTGGGTAATGGACCCAAGATTGTTTTATGTAAAGATGACTCATTATTGTCTTGTCATGGTTGACAATAAGTAGAAATGGATGAACTCCAAAGTGGTCCCCTTATGGTGAAAGCCCTCATGGGAAAACGCTTTGCAGATTGAGTTATCCTAGAAGTATGGTTAGAGAACCCATGCTTATTTGTGGAATAATGAGATGAAGGTCAGTGAATTTTTCATTGAAACTATCCTATATGGATATTTCTTGTCATTCCATTTTCAGTGGTATGTGGAATGTCACATAACTCCTCACGGTTAGAGAGTTATGGCCATAAGTTGGAGAACCCAGGTTTGGGTAATGGACCCAAGTTTGTTTGATGGATAATGGTATGCATTTTGATATATTTGTAGGTAATACTATTCTATATGGATGGTACATGTCATTCCATTTTTGGTGGTATGTGGAATGTCACATAACTCCTCACGGTTTGAGAGTTATGGCCTTACGAAGTTGGAGTACCCTCTTATGTCATCTAGAAGCCCCAAAAGGTCAAAGTAGTCAAAGTGGTTTAAGAGATTTTAGAAGGTAAATAATAAAGTGAATTGATGAGTTTACTATAATTCAAAGTGAATACAAAATAAATTATTTAAATAATAAATTTAATGGAGAAATTAGAAGTGGGTTAACCCTAAAATAAGGAAAGTGTGCAAAGTGACCTAGAAGATGTTTTTAAGGAAGCTACTTAGAGAGTATAAATAAGAGGCAAGGATATCTCATTTTAGACACACTTGAGAATATTGAATACCTATAGGTTTTTGAGGTAACCAAAGGATATCTAAGCCGAATTTCTGAGGGAAGTTGAAGAAAAGAAGTCCAAAATTCAAGGAAGGATAAATTCTTTTGATGATGCTTTCTAAGGTACGTTATTTACAGGTCATCTCACCATTTTCGCAATAATTTTTTTTTCTAGAATGATTCAAACCATGAAATTGATATTCCATTGAGGAAACATATCCAAGTATCTGTGGTAAAAAATTAATCTTGTGTCATTGTATTTTTGGAGTTACACTTCGTGGAAAATAGGGTTTGTGGCTAGTCATGAAACTAGTCAAAAATAGGTGTTTCAGGTGAAAACATCATAACTTATTCATAACAGATCCAAATTTAGTAAGAAAAAATGTGTTGGTTAGAGTACAGCCTATAGTATTTTGTGTAACAGTTTTATATTGATTTAACAAATATTCCATGCGGGGCATGCTCTACAAGGTTGCTCTCTAGAATAAGCTATAATTCAGCAAGGTATGTCATTTTTTCTATAACTAATTTTCTGAGAGGTTCCAAGTAGTGACACCTGTAGGAATTGCATAAAATACATTGAAGAAAATTTTGTATCATTTTCAAATATTTATTCATTAAAGGTACACAATTATGATTATTTCAAGTTAGGGTTGTTGACTAATCCAAAACTAGTCATGTGAGACTAAAGAAAAGTTTGATGTAAATGCTAGTCTCTTGTTGTTTAAAGTTAAATAAGGTTTTCATGTATGTTATCATATACACCAGGTCTATTACAGATTTATAAATCATATTTGGATGATGAAATTGATGAGGGATTTTGGTTGAGGTACAAGTTGGGTACATGGTTGAAACAAGTAGTTGATGAGTTGGCACATACATGAGGTGTATAGTTGATTATGTTGGTACATATTGATGAGTCATAGTTGATGAGTAGTTGACACATGATTGGAACATACTTGGTACATGGTTGGTTGCACTTCTTTATGGTACAGGTTGATTACAGATTGCTTGGTACATATTGGTGCATGGTTGATGCACTTGTTTATGGTACAGGTTGGTGCATGGTTGATGCACTTGTTTATGGTACAGGTTGATTACAGGTTGAGGTACAGGTTGATGCATGGTTCATGTTTATTGGTGTAGTTTTACAATGATATATCTCATAGTGATAGTGTGACAATGGTTCCATCATTCTACTTCTACTTCAGGGCGGATGGACGAGGCAAGGACAGGTGGTTGTAGCCACCTTCCGGTTGTAGCTGGAGAACATAGGGGATTGTAGCCTCCTTTTGGTTGTAGCTAGAGAATTGGGGAGTTGGATCTTCCCTTAGGTTGTAGCTTGAGAAACTAGGGGGTTGGAGCCTCCATCCAGTTGCAACTAGAAAACAAAGGAAGTTGGTGCTTCCAATGAATGTAATTCTTCAAGACATATAAGAAAAAACATTGCAGACAGATTTCCAAGTTTTGTAACTGTTTAGTGGAGAATCTGATCCTAAAGCACATATTGAATAGTGCATGGCACAATGGCAAGTTGCGGAAATACCCTCTTGCTTCTAGGTTCAAGTATTTCCCCACTCACTAGGTCCAATCTCGGAAGCTTGGTTCATGCATGAAGAAACCAGAAGATAGACCAATGATTGGCAAATTTTAGTAGATCACTTTTGCAAGGACTTCTCATTTATAAGTAAGTACCCTGAGCTTGAAGTAGTCCTGCAAATAATTAAATAATTTCTTTTTATAGATAATAGTAATTAGAAATTAGACCTGGTGGTATGTCCAAATCATAGTCTAGAACTTAAGGATAATATTCACCTAAACTTGAACAAGAGACCTATAGAATGCTATAATATTGAGAAGGATTTCGAAAGCCCATATGATTTAGAAGAATTGAGAAACTTATCCATTAAAGAAATAGAGGGGAACAGAGAAATCCATAACATCATACCCAATCAGGCTGATGGTTCTTATAATCAACCGTTGAAGTTGCGCAAAGTCAATATAGGGACCACAGAGAAACCTAATATAGCTATGGTGGGAGATTACTAGCATGAGTAAACGAGTGAAGAAATATAGAGTTTGTTGCGAGGATATGAGGATTTGTTCCCAAATACATTTTCAGAGTTAAAAGGGATCAAAGGAGTTATGTGGAAAATGAAAATTGAATTAAAAACAAGATCAAATCCTGTGAGGCATACACCATACCGCCTTAAACCCAGAGTAAAAGAGAAGGTTAAGAGGGAAATAGATAAGATGTTGGAAGTTGGACTTATTTTTGTAGTGGAAGAAGCAAAATGGGTCAGCCAAATAGTCATCCAGAGTAAGAAAGATACAAAGGATATTAGGGTCTTTGTAAATTATAGAATCCTTAACTCTTCCTGTGTGCATGACGCTTTTCCAACACCTTTTATTGATGAGGTGTTAGAATATGTTGCAGGGAAAGAGTCTTACTCATTTACAGATGGATTTTCGAGGTATCACCAAGTAAGGATTGTTGAAGAGGAAAAAAATAAGACCACATTCATAACAGAATGGGGGTATTTTGTCTACAATGTGATTCCATTCGGTCTAAAAAACACCTCTGCAGTTTTCTTCAGGATTGTAATAACAATATTCCAAGAATTTATTTACACATTCATAGAATTTTATATGGATGATTGGATGGTATATAGCCTTCTCAAGGAAAATGTAGTGTTATTACGTCTGATGTTTGACAGATGTAGGGAATTGCAGATATTGTTGAACCTCATAAAGTGTATCTTATGTGTGCCACATGGAAATGTTTTAGACCACATATTCTGCTGACAGGGAGTACCGGTAGACCCAGCCAAAGTTGTGGTCATTGTGAACATGCCATCACCTACTAGTTATAAGTAGTTGCGCTCCACACTGGGACACACAGGGTACTACTGCAGGTTCATTAGATGATATGAAAATATCACTGCACAACTGGAAAATCTACTAAAGAAGGTCGAAGTGTTCAAATGGACCCTAGAATGTGATAAAGAGTTCTAGACCCTAAAGGAGAAGCTCAACACAACACCTATTTTGATATTTCCAAATTAGGAGAATGAGTTTCACGTCGATGTAGATGCTTCAGGTATTTCCTTAGGAGCTATCTTAGTGAAACCAAGGGATGGATCCATGGATCATCTTATCTACTTTGCGAGAAAGAAGTTATCGCAAGTTGAGTGCAACTATACAACGACAGAAAGGGAGGGTTTAGCTATGTTTTATTCTTTGGAGAAGTTTAGAAATTATTTGTTAGGTTCTCATTTCAAGTTCTTTACTGATCATTATACATTAAAATATCTAGTTAACAAACCTCTGTTGGAAGGGTAAATTTGTAGATGGTTTCTACTATTTCAAGAATCTTCTTTTGAAGTGTTCATTAAGCTTGGAATATGCAACGTAGGGCCTGATCACCTATCTAGATTAGAGTCAAGGGAAAGTGGCGGAGTAGTTGATGATCAGATCCTAGATGCAGAATTGTTCCGATTTGAGGCTATACCAGAGTACCTGGAAGACACAACATCCTTCTTAAGTACAAGAGCCTTCCCAGAAACATATTCTGAAACCCAAAAATTTCATATGGTAGTTAGAGTAGAAGATTCTCAGTTGATTGCAGGGAAATTGTATAAATTGGGACTTGACAATATCCTCAGGAGATGTGTCTTGGATCATGAAAGACAGGATATATTGGGGTAGTACCACAATGGAGTTGCGGGAGGTAATGTGGGAGGAAAGGCCACTGCGCAAAATGTTCTTCAACATGGACTATGGTGGGCCACACTCTTCAAGGATGCAAATGCATACGATAAATCATGCGATGTCTGTCAAAGAGTGGGTAATCCATCATGACGAGATGAATTACCACTTCAACATGTTTGAGCTTTACAAGCATTTGAGAAATGGTCAATTGACTTCATTTGGCCAATCAACCCCACAACTAAGTGTTGGTCACTATAATTGCTTAATTAATTTCAAACAACCAAGTGAAACATAAATTATCAACCCAGAGAAGTCTTTTGTTTCAAAGATAGTTGCGCACTGTATATGCTCAATTCCAAAAGAACTTAGTGTTGTAGTAAAGAAATCATTTTATCTACTTGCTGAAATGAACTGAAGCTCTGAATCGTATCACAGGAAAGAGATCTCCCTATTGCAATCCTTTAAAGTTTAAATTAAGAATCCTGGATTACATTTTAAAATAATAT
>ML800966.1:421547-435553 GCA_009831015.1 Picea engelmannii | reverse complement strand
ATATCTGATTATAGCCAGAAAAACCATCAATCATGGATATCCTAGATGCACCAGTTACCCTCTGCAATATGTGTTCCATGTTGGGCAAGGGACAATTGTCTTTCTTTGAGCTCCTGTTCAGGTTCCTGAAATCAACACAGAGCCTGATTTCTCCACTTTTCTTCCTCACTGGGACCAAATTGGATACCCACTCAGAATATCTCAAGGGGATAATGATTTGGGCATCTAACAACTTCTTCACTTCTCTCTCCATGACAGAAAACAACATGGGATTTATCTGTCTTAGCTTCTGCCTAAATGGCTTAGCCCCTTCCTTCAGTGGGATCTTATGTTCAATGACAGATGTGTCATATGTTTTGAGGTCTTCATAGGTCTATGCAAACACATCAACAAAATTCTCTTAATAAATCATTATATTTGGCCCTCTGTTCTTTGGTCAAACTGCTTGACAACTTGACAAACTTAGGCTCCTCCTATGTGTCGATGTTGCACTCCACTATATCAACATCTCCATTTGAAAAACTACCCTTTACTGCACATCATTTCCATCGAACAGTCTTTCTAAAGGGACTAGTCCCTTCAGAATGTGATTGCTAGGCAGATGAATAATAGGGTGATTAGCAATTTATTTAAAAATATATCAGGTTGAGGGTGACTTTCGAGATCAGGATCCTGATCAATGTGCAATGCAGAAAATTCATCGACAGACTGAAGAATTTTTTTTATTTCAAGATCATCTTCGAATACCTTCCAATGCTTGATATTGTCTAGAACAGATGACCTATATCTTATCTCAACATCATATTTGATCTTAGGCGGCAGAGGGATCCTGAACAGATTAGCTGAGACAACTAAGGAATCAGCCAAAGTATTTTCCTCTCTTGGAATAAAAGAAATGTTGAAAGCTAAGAAGAAATTATCAATCAGATCCAACACCTCATTTTTGTAACCCCTGAGCTGAGGATTCTTAGCCCGATAAGCATTTCTGACTTGCTGGATTATCAACTCAACATATCTGAACACTGCTACCTCCTCAAATCCCATTTCTTTTGCAGCCCTTAAACCCAAAACAAGAGCTTCATATTCTGCCACATTATTGGTGGCTTCAAATTCTAGCTTGTATGACAGGGATATGGTTTCCTGACAAGGCAACACAAAAACCACTCCAACGCTAGCGCCTTCACTAGAGGAAGCTCCTTCAAAGAACATCTTCCAAACAGAGGTGGTTGGAGGAGGTATCTCATGATTAAATATGGGTTGCTTTCTGATTTGAAAAGGGGCTTCAGGAGTATCAGTGAGCTACAATAAACTAGACCCCAAATTAGTGTCAAGTGCAAAGATAGGATGATTGGTGGGGTCTGCTTCATCACTAACAATGTAGGCCAGCTAAGATTCTTTGTACAACCTCCTATGTTCCCCTCCAAAGACTGGAATGGTGGCATATGTGAGATTCATCTGTAATGTTCCTCCAAGCTTTTTAATCCAAGATCTTGACAACAACATGTCGAACTTGGGGGGAACATCAGCTACTACAATGTCCATGACCACACTCTTCATTGGCAGCTGAAATAAAGAGACCACCAAGTCTTTGATGAATCTGAGGCATTGCACCCTCCTTGAATCAAAAGAGTACAAATCATGATTAGCCTTTGTCACTTCCAATCCCAATTCTTCCATGACTATTTTGGGCACAAGGTTGTGGGAAGCTCCTGAATCCATGAGGCAATTATGCAGCACCTTATCATGTATGTTTAGGGATGTGTAGAAGGGAGGGGATGAATCATCTCTGTCTTCTACCATGGGACCTAGGATGACTACTGGATTTTCATCTTGAAGATTTACTGAGTCTGTGGAAGGCTGGGGGGACTCAGAATGTAGCAGTTTGGAGAGGGACCTTTTGAAATCTTCATTTTTAACTAGTTCTGAGAGGGGTACGGGAATTCTAATCTTTTGAATTTCATGCTGAAAACTAAAGGAGGAAAGAGGCTTAGGAGATTCCCTTACCTCAGAGACAGGTTCTTTGGCTGTTGGTGAAGTATTCTGAGTTTTCTTTTCTTTAGTAGTGATTGTTGCAGGTTTAGCAGGTCTTTCTACTATGAGGGGCTGATCATGGCTATCAAAATTCCCTTCTTTCTTATTTGACCTAAGATGATATGTGTTAGGAGTGTTGTTGGCCTTTTCCCTTTTACCCAACTCATTGATTTGAATGTTCATAAGGGATTCTTGATATGCAGATTGAGTCAAATGGGGAAAAGGGGAAGTGTCTTCAATACAGTGAATTTCAGGGTCGAGCTCATCTATCTCCTCTCCTTCCTCATGAGCAACTAGGTTATTTTGGAGAGGGGTTTGAATGCTTTGATCATCTCTGTCTTTTCTCCTTTGTTCCCTTGGAAAATTCCATGGCACATTGTTGTTAGGCCTCCTGAAGCCTCTGTTATTAGCATTTTGGGGATTTCTATACATGGGCTTCCCTTCTAACTCCCACCTTTCCATTCTAGCCGAAAGAGATTTTAGCACTTTAGTTACCTCATTCGTCTGAAGGGGAAGGGGAGAGGAATTGGATGGGGAGGCTTCAGGTCTCTTCCTGGATATGTCTCTATCAGCCTTAATCCTGAGTCGGTCAACAACCAATATGTTAGATTCTACTTCCACAGCTGCATCCTGCATGTGAGCTAGAGTAGTTGCTCTCCTTTCCCTCAATAAGAGGCAAAAGTCAAGATCAAAAGTGCTAGCATAAGTGATTTTAGCAAAGGATTCTGAGGGATTTATCTCAATGGGGATCTTATTGTACATTTTATTGAATCTCTTGGAGAAGTCAGAGACAGACTCTCCTTCCTTTCTCTTCAAAGACCAAAACTCTATCATGTAATACATGAAGTATTTTTTGTCTCCCCACTGTCTCAAAAAGGCATTATCTAAAGCCTCAATCCCATCGATAGATCCAGGAGGTAGGTCCCTAAACCACTTTCTAGCCTCGCCTTCAAGGCTATGGATGAGAATCCTCATCCATATGTCTGCATACATGATAACATGATCATTTGTAAAACTATTAAAGGCTTCAAGGTGTTCTTCTACAACTATTTCCCCTTTTCCTGTAAACTTGGGTAGCTGCTTAAGGTATCCATCTGCTAGAAGGGCATTGAGAGGTTGAGGTAAAAAAAGGGGAGCATACCTAGCAGCTATTATAGCCTCCATTCTGGTCATGGGGGGATTTTCTCCTGCCATAGGAATATTAGGTGGAGGAGAAGGAGCTTGAACAAGGGATACTGGAAATGAGCTTCCAGGTGGAAAGAGGAACAATGGGGGATTCAGAGAGAAGGCTAAGGGGCTTGAGTCAGTAGATGCTTCTCTCTGTGCAGTAGCAACAACAGTAATAAGAGGAGGGGTGGTAAAGCTAGGAGTGGGGAAATATTATTTTGTCCTAGGTCTACGCCAAGGTACAACTTCAGGGGAGAGGGGAGTGATAAGGATTTCTCCCTCCAATCCCACACCAGGAGGGGAAAACTCAATAGGAACACTTCCGAAATTCAGGAAACGAGAAACTTTAGAAAAAGGTCTGCTAGGAAGATAAGAAGAAGAAAATGGAGTTTCTACAGAAGGAGATGGAAAATTACCTAGTTCAACTGTGGAAGTTTCTCCTTCAGAGGCCTTTCCTTTTCTAATAATCGCCTCCAGATCACCTTCAGGTATAGCTAGAGGCAGTTGTGGATGGGACTGTGTGTGTCTACCTCTGGAAGCCACAACTAAAACAGGAGGTTCACCACAATGGAGTCGTCACAATGGAGTCGCCAGGTGCACAGTAGCAATATCGTAGGGCTCTGATGCCTAATGCACCTTAAGAATCAGAGGCTCGATGTTGTTTGATCCCAGGGAAAAGTTTCAACTTTGTCCCCAACAACGGTGCTGGAAATGTTAGCGTCAAAAGTCACTCCCGGATTGTAGCAGGAGTAAGCCCAAAGCCCATCAGTTTATGTCACTATTTTTTGATAAAGGGTGATGAATCAAAGTAAACTTAGAACTATCGTTCTAACTTAGAAACTAGGCCAGACATGCACAAGCAGATGAGGTCTTGGTTTAACTTCAGACAGTAAGTTGTAATAAGGGTGAGTAGGAGGAAGACTTCTGTGAAGAAATACGAAGGCCTGTTGTAGGCATCGAGCTTCTAACATCCTGTATAAGAAAACTTGAACAGAAGAACCTCTTATATTCAAAAGAAAAAACACTAAAAGAACATAACAACGCTATAATAAATCCTTTATCATAACATAGTCACGATTATTCATGTGAATCAATGAATCACAAACCCTTTTAGTATGACATCGAAACCAGATGAAAAAGAGAGCTACCTTACATTGAACAAGAAAATTTCATATGCAAATACATAGCCAAGAAAACCAGTGCTTCATTAAAACATTATAGTCGGGAGCTCTTCTCTACCATCCATGCCTACAAAAATAGAAAAACTGAGCATATATACTCATAAAAATTTGCCCAACAGAGGCGTGCTCAAACCTCTATGGTGTGGCATCTCTTCAGTCAAACCTAGACGAAACTCCTTCGTCATACGCCACCTTAACTCAGCATGGATCTTGTAGGGGGACTTGCATACAAGGGTACGACGGGTTGATTTCTCCAAGCCTCCCATACCTTCCATTCATGGCTCGAGCTGAGGTTTCATCTACCTGCTCGATTTTCATTAACTTCTTCCCTAGGGAGTGGTCGATATGATATGCTCAAGACAAGACCATGTGCCTACTCTCTAAGGCTCGGAGGCTAGCCACCCTTTCTTCTGGCACTACCATCAATGTATCCCAGGGCCATGACTTGGAGCCTCTCTCCAAGGGTGTTTCGACATTTTTTCTTTCAGGGATTTCTACTTCCCCTGCCTTCAAATTTCCTGGTGCCCAAAAAATGACGGCCCTCCAGGATCAATGGTTGGATCGACCTTAAAAAAATGACGCCCATGATCATTTTTCCATCGAACAACCCTTTCCCTGAGTGCTCACTTTCTTTGGCCATACTCCATATAACCCTAGTGCTAGGATCATGGGCCCAACACTAAAGGCTCTTTCACATTTCACGATTTGGGGATGGTAAGGAGATGACCCCTTGTCCTTCAGACTCCTAGTAGCCGAAATGTTGAAACGAATGATCCACAATCAATGGCCAGACTTGATTTAATATGGATGGGCACGATGAACCTTAATGTATTTAGAGGATTCTCCCACTGGGAATTATCGTTCCTTTTCTCTCGACTCCCTGTCTTTCAAAACCCCAGTAGAAAAAATGACGAAACGGCTGATCCACAATCAATGGCCAGACTTGATTTAATATGGATGGTCACTATGAACCTTAATGTACTTCGGGGATTCTCCCATCGAGAGTTCTCATTCCTTTGCTCTCGACCCTTACATTTCAAAGTTCCGGTAGCTGAAATGGAAACTGGACTTAATTGCATGCCACGTATCCTCCAAGATTAACAGTCCCGATCCTTTCATGGATTCTCCCACCGGGGTGCTCCAAAATCTCCAAAATGTCGACTAGCTTCCACCTATCCCCCTTCTTTCCATACGAACCTGTGCTATGACTTTGGGCTCGCACACAAAGGCACCTTCACATTTCATGTTTTGGCGATTCCAAATGCAAGGGAGGAACGACCCCCTGTCTTTCAAAACCCCAGTAGCCGAAATGCCAAAACGGCTAATCATTTCGTGTTTTGGAGTTTCCCAATGCAATGGATGAGAGACCCCATTTATTTTGAAGTCTTGGTAGCCGAAATTGCGACCGAGCTTGATCAGGTGCCATGTGTTCTGACTGGATCGGACGAACATGATCATTTTGTGACTTTGGCCATAAGAGATGAGCCCATGCACTAAACCTCGTGCAACTCTGCGACTCAAGCTTACCCGATGACCGTTGATCTGCTCCATCTACGGATCCTCACCATTGAAAACAAAATGCCCTCTCACTTGATTTTAAGCCCAAAATGGACTTCTTCTATGTTTTGTGCTTGGCGCTCATGACTGCGGCCTTGGAATAAAACATATTTGATGGGTTTTTAAACCCTTTCTATGCATTTACACCAAGGAACCGAATCCAGAGAGAAGGTTCCCCCTTACAATAATATGTGCTAACACTACCTTTTGTGCAACAGAAGGACAATCAAATGATGGAGAAGATGCAAGTTCAAAGACCCCAGCACACTACCTCAACGACCAAGGCTGAGGGTGCCATGGGAAGCGCAACTCTGGAAGCGGAGGAAAGTAAAGAGGTGGAGCTACCATAGGTTCAGAAGGAACCAGAGTCAACTTTAGGGGAGAACGCAACATCAGTGCATGAATAGATGGAGTTGGTTCTCCAAAACCCTCAGCAGTTCGCAGGGTTGTTGCAACACTATCTGGCCAAAACAAAGGTTGTAACACTCCTGCCCTCAATGTTGAGGTTGAGGTTGGTGCCAGGTCCATCCACAAGAGAGGAGGAGGTAGAGACTCCCTCAGAACACTCAACGACTAGTGGAATTCCACTATAGGTCTGAGAACCTAGGGATGCAACCCCTTCATCTTCTGACCTTGCATAGTGGCCAACAACGAAGTTGGTTGGAATGTTCAGGGCATCAACTGATCAACTAGAGAAAAGGATTCGATAGGCCGAGAAGCCTCTTTGAGTTCACAAGGGAAA
Source organism: Picea engelmannii (assembly GCA_009831015.1). Classification (NCBI taxonomy): domain Eukaryota; kingdom Viridiplantae; phylum Streptophyta; class Pinopsida; order Pinales; family Pinaceae; genus Picea; species Picea engelmannii. The sequence continues at coordinate 428,875 of ML800966.1, read as the reverse complement.
AAGTGCTCCTTGCACAAGCGTGCAACAAACGAGAAGAACATGCAAACATCTAGGTTGAGAACATATTGGAAAGAGTTTAGGAAAGGCTTGTTGAATCCTTGCCGGAAATTCAGAAGGTCACACCCCAACTACTAGAAGCCAGTGACGTAGGAGAGCTTGAGCATCAGATTGAATTACTGCAAGGAGAATGGTCACAATTGGCCATTTGTGTAGAACATCTAGAAGTACAGTTGTGACAACTCAATAAGAAGCAGAGTAGCAGCCTTGGAACCTAGAGGAGCATATGGAGAAAATAGTTCTAGAAGGAAACAATGCCTGAGAAACACTACACAAGCGCACAACTGAGTGCACAAAGTTTTTCAGAGAAGTCAACGATTGGATGGGCATCATCACTAGGTGCAACCAAACTTTGGAGGACATACGCACTAGAATATAGGTGTTTAATGAGAAAGTTGTGGCTACGATGGATTCGCTGGAGAAACAACATAAGTTTGATTAGATTCATCAAGCGAACAATGAGCTGAATGCCTTGTTTGAGGCGCAATCCATAGCTAAGTAGGAGCTGTGCAACTTTCAACCTATCATTCAGACAGTTTAAATGCAAATGCATATGGAACTCTTTGGTCGCATCTAAGCCCAAGGAATGTATCATGGATGCAACCCAACAGTTCATTTCCAAGGCCTCACTCCTTGCTAGAAAATGGGTGGATAAAGTTGGAATCTTTCAAGAATACAAGAAGTGAGCCTTGGAGTTAGTCCCAAATTTGGGAACTTCGCTTGAAGAGGCAGAAGAAGAGAAAGTGAAAGCATAAGAGAAAAGGAAAGAGGAAAAGGAGGATAAGGAAAAGCAACAGTTTCTCTGAGAAGCTGCGAAAGAGCCGAGTACTTGACTCGAGGACGAGTCAAGGCTTATGGTCGGAGTCTATTGGGCCCTTCATTTTTGTATGAGAAGCTGCATAACAAGGAATACAATATTAGTTTTGGTATTAGCATGAGTTGCGCAAGATACATAAGAAGTTGTACAACTGAGAAAGGAAGAGTAACATAAATCAATTGCGGAAAGGACAACGCAACACAACAGGACAAAATAAGTTGCAACAAAACAAGAAATCATGCAAGCCCAAAATCTAGAAGACCCTACTCAGCTTATATATATGGATGAATACGACTCTAAAAGGGTTCTGACGATTGTAAAGATTGTTGTGTCATGATTTTAAAGGGTTTTTGTTCTTATTGTTGTTGTCATTGTTAATAGGTCAGGTTTGAGTTCTGTAAATGTAACATGTATATAGTTTTGGATAAATAGAGCTCTGGGACATGGGTCCAGAGCTAGAGGTCTGTAATAGTGCACTAATTTGTATCTTTGAGGTTGTATCTGAAAAATATCTGAAGACAATATATATAGAAGGATCCAAAAATTTTAAATATGTTGCGTCATTCTGTGTTTATGCTTCTGCATTGTATCTTTAAAGTACTCCTTTATGCTTCATAAGTTCCATATGATGTTTCTGTTTATGAATTCTTTTCACAACCTAATTAGTTTTAGTTCCTACGTGTATGAGTTCATATCTGTTCTATAGTTATTTTGTCTTGCGCAAGATCATGGTGCATCTTGGAGGTTCTGTGAACCCATCTAAGTATTCTCCTTGCCCTTCCCTAGCCTTCTGTCTTGGTTGTTCTTCGGGTGAGACTTCTTCTCTTTAGAGGAGATAAAATCCCCAGTTCTCTAGACTACACGGTACCTTTTGTTGGTAACCTGAGAAGGACCCTGGTTTGATCAATCTCACGCCAAAAAAGTACGCAATATGATTCATTGTGTTTCAAATAATTTTAAGAATTACTAGCAACTTGTTCAAGATATGATCTGTAACTTTTCATTCTTTAATATTACACCAGTTCCTAGAGAATTAAATGCAGATGGAGATCTATTAGAAAATGTAGCCTCTAGACTCATTCCTTCAGATGATTTTTCTCTTGATAGATTTTCTTTAGAGTTTCTTTTTTGACCATCAGTCCTTGATAATAGAACCAATTGGTAGGTGTTTAATGACAATGAGGATATTTTTAATTTTCTCAACTGTTAAGGAATTTATGAAAATTTCATCATTGATGAAGACAACCATGATTAAAACATAAATAAGTTTGTTGAAAATAATAATACTAAATATGAAAATATTATTCCTCATTATGTTGTTAAATTTGAGGATATTTATGATTTAAAATATAGATTTAGAAAACCTGCAAAAAACAACACTAATAGATCAACTTTGAATTTCGATATCATAAATCTTGGGACTGATCAATGTCCACAAACAATTAATTTGGGAAAATATTGCACACTAGCTAAAAAATCAATGTTTATTAAACTGCTAAAACAATACAAAGATATTTTTGCATGGTCATATGGTGATATAAAAACTTATGAAACTTCAATCATACAACAAGCCAGACCAATGTTCCCTGAATCCAAGTCCATACAAAAAAATATTAGAAAGATCCATCCTAATATGGAAACTCAGATTAAAGATGAGTTAAACAAATTGCTCAAAGCGAAGATTATTTTTTCGGTTAGACATTCCCAATGGGTATCCGATCTTGTTCCAGTGAGGAAAAATAATTGACAATTTTGTATTTGTATCGATTTTAGAAATCTCAATAGAGACTCTTTAAAAGATAATTTTCCACTTCCTCCCATGGAGCATATTTTGCAATCTGTTTCAGGCTCAACAATGATGTCTTTCCTTGATTTATTTTATGGTTATAAACATATTTTAGTCCACCCAAATGATAGGTTGAAAACAACATTTAGGACTACATGGCGCACATATGCCTACCAAAAGATGCATTTTGGACTAATGAACGTAGGTGAAACTTTCTAGAGAGCAATGGGTATTTCTTTCAGGGGATTGATAAATAAGTATGTGATGATATATCTAGACGATATTATTGTTTTTTCTAATAAATATTCAGACGATATACAACATCTAAAAAAAAAATTGAGCACTGTCGTAAGTATGAAATTTTGCTAAATCCTAAGAAATCAGTCTTCACGCTTCAAGAAGGTAAACTATTAGAATTTTTTGTTTCTAAAGAAGGTATAACAATTGATCCCGTGAGAATCAAAATTATATCAGAGATTCCTTTTCCACAAAAAAAAAATTGATGCAATGCTTTTTAGGACCAATAAATTTTGTGAGGCGCTTTATTTCTATTTTTTCACAAATTGTTTTACCTCTATAAAATATGATTAAGAAGAATGCAATCTTTAAATGGAATTAAAACTAGAAAGAGGAATTTGATTCAATAAAAAATGAAATCATTCAAGATCCATTATTGCTGTCCTTTGATTTTAGTAAATATTTTATTCTTTATACCTTTGCTTCTGACAAATCTTATGCAACAATGTTGTCACATAGGAATGATCAGAATGTAGAAGTCCCTATTGATTTTTAAATATCATGACTGCAGGGAGATGAATTGAATTATATAGATGTTGAGAATCATGCCTATACAATGTTTAAATTAGTCAACATTTCAAGCCTTTCCTTATTAAGTCACATACCAAGGTCATAGTCCCACACTCTACTCTTTGTCCTTAGTGCAATAGGTTTAGGAGCAACCTTTTTCTAATTTACAGCCTCGTCTTAATCATATTTTCAAACTTTAAGAAGTCAGAGACAAATCTTAGAAAACCTTTTCCAAACACCAAGAAAACATTAAAAAGTGGTTTGATAGCATATCTGTGGGTGAAAAAATTTTCGAGGTTGGTGATCTAGTCCTAAAATGGGACAAGGCCCATGAAGATAAAGGTAACCATACTAAATTTAATTTTTTTTGGCTTGGTCCTTTTCAGATTACCAAGGAAATTTTGTCATCTACGTTTATTTTGCAAACACTTGAAGGCATCGAGGAATCCTTTCCAATAAATGGGATAATTAAATTTTTTTTTTTTTATTGAAGGATGGCGTTGTTGATATTGAGAGGGGGGTGAATCAGTATCAAGTAAAATTTAAAAAAAAAATCAACTTATACTTAAACCATTCAATTATATCCAATGAGAAATGAACAATAATATAAGAGTTACACCAATACAGCACAATACACCATGCACAATATATGAGAAATAATCAATAGTTATTGTTCAAGGAAAGTAATGACTTCCAGAGGTAGCTACAACTTCCAAATATAAAGGGAAGGATAAACCTCCAAAAGGAAGATACAATATTCCAATATCAAGAGAGGTTTGACTTATCCATCCTTGCCCCGTCGTTCCACCCAAGAATATATGAGAGATAATAAAAATTTACATTAAATTATCACCATCAACCAACCATCACATAGAACCTGATAATTCTTCCTAAGACTTCTTCAACTTCTGCAATTCTTCACTTCTTGGAATACTCCGATCCTGTATATAATATTACTCAATGTATTCTATGAAACTCCTCCAAGTTTCACTCCTTGAAATCCGACTTTATTTACTTCATATTTCCTTTGAAATTCGACTTATATCTCCTTGTTCATTAACAAAATTGTGTGTGTTGAAAAATGAATGTTTAATTAGATGTATTTATACCCTTTATACCCTTTATGTCACTTATTTTTAACATTAGGGGCAACCTGACACTTTATTATTTTGTAATTATTTTCTTCAATTATCTTCAGGGTCGACCTATACTTCCTTACTCAATTCACTTTGGCATCTTCCAAAATTCATTTCTCCTCAACCACGAGGATCCACGTGATGTGCTACCTACCACCGGAAAAAACATGATGTATATTATCCATCCATGGGTGTTTTATCTGCATGTGAACTGTCCTTCATGTCCAAATAACTTCATCAATCTTTCGGTCCAAAACCAATGACTAGGAAACCACTCTTCCAACAATCTCCCCCTTTTTCATTGATGACAACACTCATTCTCCCCCTGTCATCATGATCCCAATTTCTCTCCCCCTTTGACATCAATGGAAAAGGGTGGGGTTTCTTCCCCTGAGTTCAATGGCATAAGGTGAGATTCTTTTGTGGGGATGCTCCCCGAACATCTGGCACTCAATAATACTTCATCCTTAGTTTTGGTCTTTGGGACTTTTTCTTCCTTTGAATCCTTTTGTGTGGCTTCTGTCTTCTCTCTCTTCTTCACGTCTAGGATGTATATGTTGTTCGTTCATCTTGTTGCATTTGCAACCAATATTCCTGAGTTATTTTCTCTGATTTTACATTTTGGGGAGTCAAACATAAGAGTGTATCCTTGATCACATTTTTTTCTGACATTGAGGAGATTATGCTTTAGATATTAAACCAATAGGACTTTTCCTAATTTTACATTTTCACTTCCAAGATTTACAGTTACTTTTCCACGTATTTTGGTAGATGAGTCATCTCCAAATCCAACATTTCCACCCTTTTTCTTCAAACTGACAAATTTTCTTTGATCTCCAGTCATAAGAGATGAGCACCCACTATCTATGAACCATTCATCTTCTTTTTTGCATTCTTTAGTGACCAATGTTATTCAACAGTTCTCATTTTGTGTAATTTCTTTCATTTTCCATGTTGTAGTTGGTATAAGGACATTTGGAATACGATTATCTTCCTTCATCTCTCTGCAATCTCGTTCTTTGTGACCAATATTATTTCACTTGTAACATACAATATTTTGATCATATATCAAATGGATTATAATTTATGTTGACAGGTCTACGAACATTTCCATATCTATTTTTTCACCATTCATGTAGCTTGCGTAGTTATTCCTTTCATTCATTCTATAATTGATTTCCTTGTGTCCACAATTTCCACAAGTATAACAATGTCCAAGAAATAAATTTTGATACCTGGGAGTAAGTGATGTTGTTTGTGGTTTAGTCCATCTGGGTTCACGATTTATTCTTTTGTAGTTTCCTTCATAACGATTTCTTTCATACCTGATGGGAGAGGATCTTCTTGATGTCTCATTCCTTCTGAATTCTTTCTCCGGAGTGTTGGTTTCATCCTTTTCAACTACCTTCTCTTGTTTTGTTGTCTTCAAACTATCATTGTATCCTAGTCCTGTCTTTTCGTTTGGAGATCTTTGACTACTAAGGATCTCATCTAATTTTTCAGTTCTTTTTTCGAACTTCTTCTTTAGAACTTTTGTGATCATCATCCTGAGTTTCTTGGGTTATGAAGAGGACTTCTCCTCCATCATTATCTTATTCATCATTCTCATCTAAGGAGATGTCATCATCCTTGGAGTAGAAGCTCTTTTTATTGTTGAGACTTCTCTTTTTATAGTAGCATTTTTCAACAATATGTCCTATTCTACCACATTTAAAGCATTTGAGAGGAGACTTACCTTTGTATCTTCTAGTTCCCTTCTAGAACCTTCTTACAAAATTTTCTATTTCTTCATCAAGGTCGTTATCCTTTTATTTTATCTTATTTAAGGCTTTAAATGCTTCTTCATTGTTTAGCTGGTCACTTTCTGTACCTTTTCTCATTTCATATGCTATAAGAGACCCATGTAATTCATCCATTGTAATTTTGGTCAAGTCCCTAGTTTCTTCAATGGCAAAGACCTTAGGATCATACTTCAAGAGAAGTGATCTCAAAACTTTTTGTACAACCAAAAATTCATTGATATCTTCACCTAATCCTTTGATAGCATTAACAACTTCATCAACTCTAAGAAAATAGGTTGCAATATCTTCTTTTTCATCCATATTCAAATTTTCAAATTCTGCTCAATGTCATTGAAGCTTGACCTACTTAAATTTTGGATCACCTTCATAGATACTCTTGATTTTTCCCCATACCTCTTTAGAAGTGCTACAACCCATCACTTTGATAACAATGATTGGTGCCAATGCTCCTAGAATAATATGTCTAGCTTTTGAATTACAACTCATAATCTTCTTCTCATTTGGATCGGTTGGAGCATTATTTGGGATTACATAACCATTTACAAATGAGTACCAAATGTCTACTCCCAAATATGTTAGGAAATTTTTCACTCTATCACTCTAGTATGCATAATTTATTCCAACAAATCGTTGAATCCCATTTCAAATGTGCTCATGGGCATCCATCTCTGCTCAGGATTTTCCTTCCAGTGGTTAAACTATTCTGAAGGCAACCTGTCCTGATACCAATTGTTGATACTGAGAAGGGGGTTAATCAGTATCAAGTACAATTTAAAAATGTTTTCAACTTATACTTAAACCATTCAATTATATCCAATGAGAAATGAACAATAGTATAAGAGTTACACCAATACACCACAATACACCATGCACAATATATGAGAAATAATCAATAGTTATTGTTCAAGGGAAGTAATGACTTC
>ML800966.1:382579-417781 GCA_009831015.1 Picea engelmannii | reverse complement strand
CATAGCCATATTTTTACTTTCAACATTTCTTGCCACCTTAAATGCATTCTCCAATGATTTGGGTTCCCAAAGGCGAACCTCATGTTGAATGTTATCCTTTAAAGTTCCTATGAATACATCAATCAAGTGCTCAGCTAGAATATTGGTTACCTTTATATTCAATCTTTGGAAGTTATCAATGTGCTCGGTAACTGAACCCTTTTGCTTGAGATTTATCAATTGGCTAAAGAAGGTATTACTCCTTGTATCCTCATAGTGTGCTATCATTTCTTTCGTGAAAATTGTCCAAGTGACGAGTGATTTGTGAGAACAAAGACATCGATACCATACAAATTGATTAGGTTCTAAATATAAAGAAGCAATTCGTATCTTTTGTGTATGTGGCACATTATGGAGATCAAAGAATTGCTACATCTGAAGTATCCATGTGATGTGATTGTGTATGTGGCACATTATGGAGATCAAAGAATTGCTACATCTGAAGTATCCTTGTTGAGAGTGAGGATTTTCTCATTTCTCTGTATCTTTGTATTTTTCTGCATTGTCGTGGGTTATAACTTTATGGGTTTGATTTCAAGGTGCGAGCCTACTCAAAATAAAATTATGTAACTGCTTTGATTTTTTATTTTTGATTATTATTTCAATTTATTATTTTCAATTTTTTTAATTTTTTTGTTTTCTACAGGTGGAAAATATGAATTTTGAGCATAGAATGTGGATTGAAGACTAATTTGAATTCCAAAGATGCAATTCACAAGAAGAAACAATTAGTTTAAAAACATCTTTTTCTATTTTTAATAATATATATTTTGTTAGGATATGGGGATTTAAACTTTTATATAAAATCTGATTCTCGCTATTTAGGAGACCGTTTTTATTTTAATTAATTCCATCAATTAATGTGGCTGGAACTCTTATTCTATATCAGAGAGAAAGCTAATTAAAAACAAGGTTCATAAATTTTTGGAAGAAAGTAAAGTTTTACATTACCGTAGAGTTGTCTGACTTATACTTATATGCTAGATCATATGATTTTGGTTATCAATATTTACATTTATTTTCAGTACTATTGTTGATATATGATGTTTCATTTATTTTTTCAAAATCTTATCGATATATCTATTGTGTTACAATATCACAATTTACGTAATTAATTGTTGTTGATTGATTGTGTTCATTTTATTTATTGTTGCACATAGAAATTGGTCATTGAATTGTATATGCATGTTTTTGCATATAAAGATATATTCTAACTATAATTCGAAATATCTTCCACCTCATACACAATTATTTGATAGAGATATATGTTGAAAGGATCTATATCTTTTAAACATTGTTTCATTTTTATTCATATACAACAAGAGTTTTATCCAGGTGTTAGTTGATTTTATATTCATAGTTTTATCTTTTAATTTTGATTATTATTTTCAGAAAAGATTACATTTGGATTTACTTATTATTTATCATAAGCATATTTCCAAAAAATCTCCTTTCATAGGAGTAATATTTTGAAGTTGGTTTAAATTATTATTATTTTCAGAAAAGATTACATTTGGATTTACTTATTATTTATCATAAGCATATTTCCAAAAAATCTCCTTTCATGGGAGTAATATTTTGAAGTTGGTTTAAATTATTTTATGTCAAATCTAATTTTAATTTACAGTCTTTTCATAAATAGTGTGTTTTGTTATTTATATTAGACATTGTACAGATCTGAGATAATAATAAGTGTGAGTTTGAAATTAGTTTAATTTTATTATTATATTTTAATTTAAGATGATAAAGGGTAATTGGACCCATATCCAATCAAAATCGCCATTTCAATGGATAATTGTCTAATTTGGGACCCTAACCAAGTGATTTTCCTAAATGTTGATTACAATCATTTTTGGCCATCAACATGGAGTTATGTATCAATATTAAGAAAACAGGATATATGGAACCAAGAGAATGAAAAAACTAATCCTCTACAAGTACCAATGTTTGTGAGGTGGCACCATATGAGTTGAGAAGGAGCACAAAAAAGGTGGTTCTCGTACTTCACCCAAAGTCTTCACAATGATTTGTTGCGTTGCAAATATACACTATGTGAATAGATGAGTCAAGTCGAACACAATGAGAAATCATTTGATTACCGGTCATTGATGTATACCATTAACAAACAAAAGAAAACCTACTGATAATGATAATGGGAGTCAAGGTACCATGCTACTATCTAAAAAGTGTGAATGAATGAGCTGGCGTCAAACACTTGGTAGAAACTTTCAAGTAGAGGACATTGATTTATTCCCACTGTCCATAGTGAGGGAACCTTCCACTAATGATTACAAGGCCCAAGGTGCCAACCATAACTCTAGATCCCTCTCTGAGAGTAATATGTGTCAAAGTCGATGGGAGGGAACCTGCTAGAAGGAAGGCATTAAGGCATCCTCCATCATCCAGCGTGAGGGGTGGAAAAATGCCAAATATTTGAAAGAGATCAGATGAAGAGAATGATACTCATGATGATGAGACTTGACTTGGGAAGGTTGACTTGCGAGGTCAAATACTAACTGTAGAATGACCGACACAAGTTGGAAAAATTCCCTTAAACATAAGCATGACACATTATGTGACTCAGGAAGCATGACTATAAGCTGCGATATATTTTTGACACAAGAGGCATCATCAAACACTCCATATAGTTGGAATAATAACCAAATGGGGGAGATAAAACTCAAAATGAGAAAAAGTATCCTAAAGCCATACTAAACCCAAAATTATGAGATATTGACTCAAGATTGTGCTTTGTTCAAGGGAGACAAGACTATTGCCAAACAAAACAGATAGATGTTTTCCCATTCTTTTTGTTTTTTTTTATTTTTTTGTCTTTTTCATATTATAAAAGCCTAAAAAAGAGTAAAATAATGGTGTTGTATAGTGGAGGAAATGAGGGTTGTGGGAAATTAAACTAGTTCCAGAGCGCAAGGAACATACCTATTCTCAATGTAAGGAATAATGTGCAGGATAAGGACACTCATGGGATTTTCCCTCCAAGGATAAGGTATCGAGTTTCAAATGCATAAATTTCAAGGCTGGGAACTGATAGGAATGCATAGGTGATTGTTTCAATGAAAGCATCTTGAAGCTGACATTAGGCACAAAAATGAGAGTAGTTAATATGTAGATGCATATACGACTCAAATTTAGGAAGTAAACTTCCAATGATGGCATTTTTCATAATTTTAGTCTCCAGGGCCCGAAAAAGAATAAAATAATACCAAGGAGAACTATTATGGTCACTGTCAGGCTAGAGTATTCATTTTTCATACATAGTCCAGTTGTTCCAAAAAAGGGTTAAACTTATATCGAAAGTACACCTCTTCAAAACCTTTTTAATGATTATGATAGAGACAATATCACTCGACTATATTTTCATATTTAAGGACTCTGAAAAGAGATTAACTATGGAGTCCCTTGTAACATACCCAACCACCCATAGGTTGGGCTACGCTACTTCAAACCCTCTCTCGGACTACTTTCTCTTATAGATACCTTTGATATTAATAAATATGCATAAAAAAAAGGAACTTAAATGACATGGACATCAATAACCAACAATCATTCATACTCTAAATATATCGAATTCAACGATAAATAAAATACACCGCATAAATAATTCACACAAAGGTAAATAATACCATAACAGAGAACACTTATATTTTATAGAAGAGAACCATTGATTGGTTGCAGGCCAAGGACATTCCGCCCAAACGTAGACACTATTGTTCCAAGTCTCAACAACAATGTTACCCCCGATTCATGGATATGAATCCCCAAGGATGGTTCCAGAGTGTTACATAGCTTCCAAATCCAGTCAACACTCAAGCTCTCACAGGATTCCCATCACCCACAAAAATCCCAATACCCAAGTCTCTTCTACCCATCATGCACAACCAAAGAGAAGGGACCCCCACCCTTCTCTACCATGCAGTCCCTTAGGCAGTCCTTCTCCTTCCAAGGCTCCAGTGTAGTTGGTCCAAAATCGCCATGCTGGGACTCTCAAGACTCGCAATTGTGAGCAAAGTTGGACATAGTCCAAGCATCTTAGACATGCAGGCCTCAAATCATGGCTAGAATAGACCAACGAGCTCTATATCCCCAATGCCATGGATTCTCTTCAATAGTTCATATTCCTTTCCCAAGATAAGACACGGGTGAGGAAAGATGAGTGGGTGGAAGAAATAAATGGAGTGAAGTCTCCATGAGAGGTACAAAACAGTGAAAAATCGGGTGAATGAATGCATGAGGGAAGAGTGAAGCGACCAAAAACATAACGGGGATGCGAAATGAGAGTGAGAGAGAATGAACCCCCCCAATAGGCCATGGCTAGGTTTATGTAATTCGTGGCGATCAATAAACTCTTGGCCTTCCCCCAAGAAGCTCATCTAACTATTATTCTCCATTAACAAAAATGGAGAATAAAATATAAAATAAAATTCTTATCCTCTCAAGCCCCCTCTCTTGTGGAATCATACCCCTATCACTCTAGTCCTTGTCTGTCTAGCAGCCGACGATGTATTTATTATTAGTAATTATCAAAACATTAAATTTCTTGGCTGCACTAGCCTTTTAATATTTTTTGGGGCACTCTGGCCTCTCAGTATTGTAACAATACATTATTTAATATTGGGGTTCAAAACACGGGGTGTTACATCCCCTCCCCCTTATTTTGGCATTGTCATGAGTTCATATACAAACAAGAGTCAAAATTCCAAATTTTATTCAAAAATATACGGTTACTCTTCCTGCATGGCATCTTCATGCTCGCAGGTAGCTTCTTTAGGATTGTAGCAGGTCCAATGTGTTGATTTTTTTCAATAAGCAAGGTTTAAGCATGAATTTCATTCCATTTTATCATTTTACTTAAACCATAAACATTTGTTTTTCAACAACCAAGATCACAAGAAGAAACACCATGCACAAGTACACACAAAGTATCTTGGCAAACCCTTCTCAACAAGGGAAGAAAACCCAGCCAATCCTTTGCTGTATTCTTCAAGAGAAAGACCTCCACCACCAATAAAACCTAACACACAAAAGGGTGCTCACAAACCCTAGAATACTAGTGCCCAAGAGAGGTGTGCACTTTTCCTAAGTAGATGTACCTGAAGAATTTTCCAAACTCACACAAAAGATATGATTCCTCAAAGGGGAATCTACCTTTACTTATATTAGACTTGAAATATCAACATAAGTGTCTATTCGCACAACAGGGATGACCTCTCTAACTCACATTATAATTAATATTAACCATATTAATTATCTTTTACATTAATTATCAATTACATTAAGGTGTGGCCGACCTATACCCTTTACATTACAATAAGGGTTACAGGAAGGTCTGACTCTTGAACAATATATAAAGGGATCTCATACACCCACTAGTGCTCAGCCACTAGGGGCACATTCATAGGGATGCCCATATATCTGGATCATTTCATTACACAAAAGAACCACTTCTTCACTAGTGCTCAACCACTAGGATCACGTTCACCTGTATTCATCCATAATAACGTCCACTCAACATATATTCTTTCCCACTACATTACAAATGCAATTCATCTGTAGTGTCATCATCAAATCTCTACTCAGAGGAGGCTAATACATCATCTTCATTTCTGTCTCATGATGATGCACCCAACACTTTGGGATTTCACACGTTCACCTTGTGCTCAGCCACATGCATGTCCAACTCTGCAGATCTCCTTTCTCACTACGTTACACAGGAGAATCATTTGGAGTTATTCTCAACTCTCTATACAGAGAAGGCCATCTCTACGTTCCATCTATGTCTCATATAGGAACCACACACCCCTCTCAGGGTCTCTCTTAGGTTTGTGTCCTGGAGAATGCCTCACATAGATGCAATAATCAACACTCTCTCTCAGCTAGGGAGGCATTCTTCATCATGCCAAGTTTCACTTGGATGTATTTTGAACTTTTTTCTTGGCTATAGTTATCAACACTCCCTCTCAACTAGGGAGGTATCCTTCACCAAGCTAATTTGGTGAAGATGTCTACAATTTGATCATGTGTAGGAAGGTACTGCATGTGTACTATTTTCCTTTGCATCATGTCTTTGATGTAGTGATATTTTATCTCAACGTGGTTTGATCTATTATGAAACACAAGTTTCTCAAAGAGCTTCACACAACTCTGGTTATAATCATAGAATCCATCTCATGATCAACTAAATTTGTTAGAAGTTTATAAAGCCAAACTTCTTCACATACTCAATGATATATACTCTACTTCTATGGTACTCAAGGCCATAGGGATTTGTTTCTTGTTGCACTAGGAAACCATGGAAAACTTCACGGTAAAACAACAACCAGATGTACTCTTCTGGTCCACAATACTTTTTGTCCATTCTGCATATCCATACAAACTCAAGTTTACATTGGAGACATATCACAAGCCATATCTAACTGTGCTTTGTAGATATCTCAATACATGTTTCGTTGTTGTCCAGTGAGTTTGTCTCGGCTGACTCATGGAATGACTAAGTACATTCATTGCATAGCATGAATCAAGTCTGGTGTTAACCAAATACATCAATGATCCAATCAACTATGGATCAATCTCGTCTGAATCATCATCATTGATTTTCTTCAAATCCATCACTGTGGATTTGCATTCTATTATACTGAACTTATTTAATATTCCCACTGTATATTTTTCTTGACTCAGGAAAATCTCACTGGTCCTTTGTCATACTTCTTGTCCCAACAAGTAGTGCATCATACTCATATCCTTCATCTAAAAATCAGAAGTCAAAGCTTACTTGTATCCAACAACAAGGCTTTCTGAATAATTCATCAAAATCAGGCTCTCATCACCAACATTGTAATAATATAGGTTTGGATAAACAATACTCTTGATGAAACCCAAAATCATCAAGAATCCATCCATATAGTATAGTTTCCAACTCATGATTGGTAGTATAGATGGAAGTGTATCAAGCTTACTGGATCAAGTGTCTTATCATAGAAAACTCCCTTTGTTTGTGAGAATCCTTTGGCTATAGATTTTACTTTGTATTTCTCGACACTTCCATCAGCAGCATGTATGATATTATATATTTACTTGGAATTTACCACAGACTTCCCTTCTGGTCTCTGAACAATATCTTACACATCATTCTTTTAAGATATACTAGTATTCTTTTGTTATGGCATGTAACAACCCTAATTAATTAATTAATTATCATAATTAATATTTGTTGAATGTATATTAGTTTTAATTAATTAATTAATTAATTATCATGACTAAATATTTGTTTAAGGAATATTGGTTTAATAAATTAATAATTTTCATTTTTGAGACTTAGTGTATTGGTAGATGGACCCATTAATGAAAAAGGGGATGAGGTGGTTGAGACTTAATGGAGGGATAAGGTGGTTGAGACTTAATGGGGGGATAAGGTGGTGAATAATGGGGAAGGGAGGATAAGGCAAGGGGGGAACACTCGGGAAGGGGTCTTCTTTGGTTTTTGGGTAAGATTTTCCCATGCGAAAAGGAGAAGGTGAACAAAGGGAGTTTGAGACTGGATATGTATTTTTGGATTTACTGGCAGCTTGCTTGAGGACTTTCACAGGGGGCACTTGTTGCTAGGAATTTTGGGCTCAGGGGCCAAGAGACCGTAAGGAATCCTGGAGCTAGGGAGATGGATAGGTTGTTCCTCGCTGGCTGGGAGGTTAGTCAGTTTTGGGTAGAGCTTCAGCTTGGACAGAGTTGGAGAACAACATCAGTTTGAGGTATTTTCATTATTTTGCTGCGTTCATTTTTGTTATGTTGTTCATGTTCATTATTTATATATTGTTTATAATGACTATGTTGAATATGTTGTTTATCATCATGCTGCTCATAAATTTTAATTATGTTGAACATGGTTATATGCTGAATAATGAATTGTAAAGAAGTTAGGATAACATTTCTATGTTTTAAATTTATGTTTTTGAAGCTCTATTTGGACAGGCCTTACACATGGTATCACAACTCTGGTTTAAAAACTTGGACCAGGGCCTACCCACCTACCTGTATGTAAGAAGGAAAGTTCAGGAATGGAACTGTTCCAACCCAGAAATTTAAACAACCCCTAAAATAGTTATATTGAAACCCTGAATAAACTATATAGGGTATATATATATTGAAAGAAGCCTCGAAAGAAACCTGAAAACCCTGGGAAAAAGGGGCCCTGAAACCTTTTAATTAGATATAAATCTGAGCTCAAGCTCCACCTAACCTACAAGCCAAGTACACAATTTTTTTTTAACATAGATATAGACATAAATATAAAATAATATATATATATATATATTATGCAAAAAAGAAAGATAACAAAGCTCCCTCATAAATAATGGTTTCAGTCATTAGATCTCAAACAAGGCTGAAACAAAATTTATTTATAATCATTGGGAGTATCGCGTTTTATTCCAACAAAACAAACAAAAAAAATACAAAGCACCAGCGTACCTAATACAACTATATATATATACAAAAATAAAATCAAAGGCCCAAAAGTAAAGAGACAACCACCAGGTAATACAAGCCCTTATCTCAGTTCAAAAAAATGATTTAATCTCTTAAATTGAATTATATTTTTTTTAAAGAAGAGAGTGAAGGCTCAAGCATTCAACCCAAAAAAAAAAAAAAGCACAAAATCAATCACTTATACAAAAGCTAATATATCCCCAATATGCACAAAGAAAAAAAAAACATCTTTAACAAAAACTCCAAATCCAACTACTATCAAATATGTTAGGTATCAACAAAATTCATATAGTTGAAATATAAAAAAAAAAAAATTCGGATAAAAACACAAACTGAACGTAGACAAGCAATAATCAGAACTTGTAATGCTAACAAGGTCTTATTTTGCTGGAAAAATGCATCATAAGAATGATGCATCGCCTGAAACAAAAAGAAGCCTACATTTATCATGCCATTTGATCGGGCAACGTTGGACAAGGAAAATAAAATAAATGCCTTCCAATTGACTCCAGAGAGAAAGTAGTAGACACTAGAAAAAGAGGTGGAATTTTTTTTTTATATATATTGGCCCGAGAGGCCAATATCTAAGTCTTCCAAATATCAAATAAATCACCCACCTTAACAAATAACATCAAGGTAAAAGTATTAATCCTGAGTTCAGACGAAAACAACCAAGCCCAAATCAAGTCGCAAGACAACACATGTCAAGCGCAAAGGAGAGAGAACCCGTGGGCCCTTATTCTCTACGGGTCTAACATCGAGGTCTAAGTCTAGAAGTTGAGACTAAACACCTAACCACCCAACCACCAAGGAGGAGGGGATCAAGTCTCATGCACTACGCGTCCATACAAGCCCTCTCAATAGCTTAAAAATACTCAGCACAAGCAATCAGGCTTACCTAGGTCCAAAAGAAACCAAAGAAACCAAAACTACCCCACGAGATCTGATATCATAACCACTGCTTTGAAAATACCTTCTTGTGCTTTCAAGTCTACGTTATCACTGATAGAAATGACAGTATCGTTCTATGTACCAATGGCATATTGTGCCTTCTTTTTGGTAGTACGCCTTTGTTTGTTTCCCCATACTACCCTTGCCTCTGCTCTTTCTTCTACCCTCACAACAATAGTCTCTGCTTGGGATTACTGAGTGCTGGAGCTGGATCCTTTGTTGGCATTGACAACCAAGTTTACTCATGACACCAATGCACCCCACGTCCAGACCATACACAAATTCCAACTCCCAAGACCAAACGCCAAGCCACGAAGAAGATCCCACAACGAACATTCTTTTCTCAACACGCCAAAGTCGAGACCAAGAACCCAGAGCGCTCAGCATGGAGATACAAGTGTTCCAGCCAAATCCACGAGTAAGCACCTACCACAAGTCATAAAAAAATCACCAAAGCCAAGCAATCAAATGCCAAGCCAACTGCAATAGAGGTTGCTGCCATCACAGCTGGTCCTATAAGAAACCTAATAGCCATTGCAAACGCTGCAAGAAAATTTCCACATGCTATGATCCTTGGTTGCAAAGCCATGAACAAAACCAGACTAGACATGGTATGAACATTCCACCCAAAAGAAATGAGTGCCCATATAAGGCCCATTAGGCTGGAATATGTGTTGGTATTTCTAATGAGTTTCCTCTAGACCATGATGAGAATAAGCCTGGTCATGGCGCTTGCAGGGGGGCATCTGTTCATGTTTTTCGTCAAGGATTTTTGGGTGTATCTCCACAGTGGAACTGGATCTGAATTTAGAGAGGTTGGGACCTTCCTTGTTGAGACAGATTGATTCATTCCCCTGGGACATAGCCCTATTTCCAAAGATGAAATCTTCCCGGGCATATTCTTCATATGGATGTTGGTCATGATGAAGTTCTCGCAAGCCGAGCCTGTCGAGAGGGAGAGTGAAGACTGGAGAGGTGGAACAGTGTTATGGGAATGTTTTGTGTAGGGTTTGGGGATGGAGAGCCGGGAAGAGTTCATGTAGGGTTTTGGAGGGGGGATGAGAGCTGGGGAAGGCACGTGGGCCTCATGCGAGGACCCACTGCGCCACATTAATGTTTTTTTTTTTTTTTTGAGGTTTAAGTTTTAATAGCTTATGTTTTAAATTTATTTATATTTAAAATTTATGTTTAAATTATATCTAAATTATGTTTTAAATCTATGTTTTAATTAATAGTTAAATTTTAAAATGTTTAAAAAAATATTTATTTTTTAAATTATGTTTAAATTTATGTTTTAAATTCATGTTTAAAGTTAAAACTAATTAAAGTGACTAATAAATTAGAATGATTAATTAATTAATGTGATTTTAACCTAATATTTCATCAGCATTAATTACTCACTTAATTAAGGAAGGTCAGTAGAGATCCACGGTGTACGGAGAAAGGTGTCTCTGCGCTTTATCTCAACTATGAAGGTTAAGCGGTGCATGAGGCAAGGGTGTCGACTATATGTAGTGGAAGCAATGAATGAAAGGAAAGGACCCTCCTTGGATTAGTACCCAGTATTGTCAGAGTTTAAGGATGATTTTTCGAACAAGTTGTCGGGGTTACCTCCTGAGAGGGAGCTTGATTTTACTATTGAGCTAAAACCTAGTGCAGAACCAATTTCCAAGACTCCATATAGGATGACAACTCTAGAACTTTGTGAGTTGTAGATATGGTTGAAAGAGCTACTCGAATTAGGGCTAATAAGGCCCAACGTCTCACCTTGGGGTGCACCAATAATTTTTGTGAAGAAGAAGGATGGTTCCTTAAGATTGTGTATAGATTACAGGGACTTGAACCATGCTACAATGAAAAATAGGTACCTAATTCCATGAATAGATGATCTCTTCGATCATATGAAAGGAGCAACAGTATTCTCAAAAATTGATTTGCGATCAGGGTATCATCAATTATGGATTAAGGAGGAATATATTCCTAAAACTGCCTTTCGAACTCAGTTTGGGAATTATGAGATCGTTGTAGTACCTTTCGGATTAACCAATGGGCCAACAGTATTCATGAGCCTCATGAATGGTGTATTCCGGAAGTACTTAGACCGTTGTGTACAAGTCTTTTTAGAAGATATCCTCATCTATTCCAAGAACGAAAGAGAACATGAGGAACACTTGCGAGTGGTGTTGTCCTGCCTTAGAGAGAAAAAATTGTATGGGAAGTTGTCGAAGTGTTCCTTATTCCAGAAAGAAATTCACTATTTAGGTCATATCATTTCTGGTGAAGGAATCTTTGTGGACCTAGAAAAGGTAAAGGCCATTATGGAATGGCCAGTGCCGAAAAATTCTCATGAGGTAAGAAGCTTCATGGGGCTAGCAGGTTATTATTGGATATTTGTGGAAGGGTTCTCTAAAATAGAGAAACCCATCACCACTTTGCAGTGCAAGGGGGTTAGGTATGAATGGACAGAAGAATGCGATAGTGCATTCATCAAGCTTAAGAGGTTACTAACTAGTACACCAATTCTACGAGTGTCAGATATGGAAAAGGACTTCACAGTCTGCATGGATGCCTTGAAGCAAGGATTGGGGGCCATGCTAATGCAGGATGGAGGAGTGATAGCTTATGCGTCAAGGAAGTTGAAGAAACACGAGGAGATTTACGCTACTCATGATTTAGAGTTGGCAGCTGTAATTCTAGCTCTGAAACTTTGGAGGCACTATCTAGTGGGGTGAAACTTTGAGCTCAAAATAGACCATGGAAGGTTAAAACATCTCTTCACTCAAAGGGATCTTAATGCCAGGCAGAGGCGATGGAGTGAGTTTATGAGTGAGTACGATTTTGGTATTTCATACATCAAGGGGAAATAAAATGTGGTCATGGATTCCTTGAGTAGGAGACCACGTGTCTTCTCCTTGGTACCCTTAAAAGTCAATCTAAGGGAACGTGTGTTGACGCAATGCCTTGGAGATAGTTGGTATTTAAAGGTTACTTCAAACCTCCAGAGTGGGAGGCAATTAGATCCAAAGTATGAAGGATATATCCTGGAAGCAGGAGGACTATTAAGATATCGAGGAAGGATGTACATCCCCGAAGGTGGGGATATTCGAAGCATCATATTGAAGGAATCCCATAGAGCACTTTATTGTGTGCAACCAGGTGTGAATAAAATGTATGCAGACATGAGGAAGCTCTTCTTATGGGTAGGCATGAAGCGCGATGTAGTCCATTTCATCGCCAAGTGCCTAGAGTGTCAACAAGTGAAAGCCGACCACCATCACCCGACATGACTCCTACAACCACATGATGTTCCTATGTCCAAGTGGGAAGTCATTTATATGGATTTTGTTGTGGGGTTGCCTCTCACATATCATAGACATAATGCCATTCTTGTGATAGTTGATAAGTTAACCAAGAGTGCTCATTTTATTCTAGTTAAAGACACTTACGATGTCACTAATGTGGCACGTGTGTTTGTAAGTGAGGTCATCCATTTTCACGGGATACCCAAGAAGATCATTTCATATAGGGACTCCAGATTCACTTCTAGGTTTTGGACAAGTTTGCAGTCAACGTTGGGCATCAGTTGAACTTAAGAACAACTTATCATCCAGAAATAGATGGGAAACCTGAGAGAGTAAAACAGGTTATGGAAGACATTCTTAGGATGTATGTTATGGATAATAAAACCCATTGGAAGAAGTACCTACCTTTGGTAGAGTTTGCCTACAATAACATTTTTTATAGCTCCATCAGAATGCCACCCTTCAAAGCTCTGTATGGAAGGCCATGTAGAACACCATTGAGTTGGGAAAGATTAGAAGACTGAGTAACAATTGGGCTAGAATTGATTCAAGAGATGGAGGAACAGGTGATTTAGATTAGGCAGAGACTAAAGGAATCATGGGATAGACAGAAAAGTTGTGTTGATGCACATAGGACCGACCGAAGTTATAAAGTGAGAGATCAAGTTTTCATTTGTATCAGACCCAATAAGAGTACCATTCGGTTTGAGAAGGGGACAAAGTTGTCACATCGATTTATAGGACCATTCAAAATCCAAGAGAAAATTGGACCCGTTTCTTATCATCTCATACTGCCACCCCACTTGCATAAAACTCATAATGTTTTTCATGTATCTATTTGACGTCATTATGTTGCTAATAAATCACATAAACTAAATTAGAAGGAATTGCAAGTATCAGACACGGGAACCCTCACGGTAGAACCGTTACACATATTGGACCATAGAGTTTGACAGCGCAGGAACCGTCTGGTAGACCAAGTTAAGGTCCAGTGGGACAAGTATAGTCCAGGATCTGCTACTTGGAGGATGTCGAGACATTACGATGAGATTATCCATCACTTTTTGACCACCTCAAGAATGAGTTTATCGAAGGTTGGGTGTATGTAACACCACCTTTTTACTTAGAAAGCTAGGATTACCGGAGGGCTAATCACCTTTATTTTCTATTCACAGTGAAACTATTAATGATACACTTTCACTTTTAAGAGGTAGGAACCTTTATGAATGTTTAAATGTTATTTGAATGATGACGGATATGATGCGATCTATTATGTGAATGTAAATTCTATGAATGTTTAATTGTTATTTGAATGATGATGGTTATGATGTGATCTATTATGTGAATGTAAATTCTATGAATTTTTAAATGTTATTTGAATGATGATGGATATGATGCGATCTATTATGAGAATGTAAATTATATGAATGTTTAAATGTTATTTGAATAATGATGGATATGATGTGATCTATTATGTAAATGAAAATTTTATGAACGGGTAACGTCAATTGAACTATGGGGATATTATGAGATCTATTTCTAACTTGAAAACTTTGATATTAAAATTGTTGGTACGTGGATACCGAATTGAGATTATGGTCGAATGCATTTACAGGATGATAATGCATAGATATGTATGAGTTGTGTTATAAACTAATTTGCAGGTCAATGGGCTATGAAATAGCCAAGGTATAATGGTAATAAAAGTGGATGTCATGACCACCGACCGAGAAACAATACGGTATGAATCTTTGTATGTGAAATTATATTGGTACAAATGCACTGTTATGATATATGGACCAGTGTAGGTTTTCAGGTGGTGATACTACCCAAAAAATGAATAAACGATGACAAAATTCCCAGCAACATGGTGCCATTGTATATTCCATTGTAGGCTGTGGATCCTAGTCCTGTTAGGAGGGGTGGAGGCATTTCCCACCGTGTATCCTCCAAAACCTGGAGTCATGGGAGGACGGTGTTAGCTCACGCTCCCCTAGACGTGTGATGATGACTGTCAGTTTCCTACTGGGGAAGCTTGGTCAAGATAGTGACACTTCTGCTTATAGGTTCTATTTGGAGTTAGGTCAATATAGTTGACACTCCAAGATAGTCCAGCAGAGGAAGGATAGGAATGGAAGATGGAAGTAAGTTCAAGAGGAAGGATGAATAGAAATAGTTGAGAGTGTATGGAGATTTGTCTTATGGTGGAATTTATTGTTTTTCCTTCTGAAAAGAAAATGTGTATATATGTATATTCATAATTACTTAACTAAACTACAATTGTCTAAACAAATGTTGTTGAGCTAGATTATGGTAATTAAGGGATTTCACAAACAATTGATTGGTTTATTATCTTTTATAAATAGAATAGTCTTGTTGATTAGATTGGATGCATACATAAATTACTATAGAGGTGATAGTTATTGTTATTAATACATGCACGAGACTTGTATGTACTAGCTACACATGCATTTCTTGCACATTTACACTAGTATGTATGAGTTTTCTTGGCTTACTTACTGATAATGTTGTTTATTGGATATGAATGTGTGAACCATGTGTCATTTCCCTTATATCATAAAATACTTTAACTTCGGGATGAAGTTTCCTGAAGGGTGGGTGTATGTAACAACCCTAATTAATTAATTAATTGTCATAATTAAATATTTGTTGAATGTATATTAGTTTTAATTAATTAATTAATTATCACAATTAAATATTTGTTTAAGGAATATTGGTTTAATAAATTAATATTTTTCATTTTTGAGACTTAGTGTATTGGTAGATGGACCCATTAATGAAAAAGGGGATGAGGTGGTTGAGACTTAATGGAGGGATAAGGTGGTTGAGACTTAATGGGGGGATAAGGCAGTGAATAATGGGGAAGGGAGGATAAGGCAATGGGGGAACACTCGGGAAGGGGTCTTCTTTGGTTTTTGGGTAATATTTTCACATGAGAAAAGGAGAAGGTGAACACAAGGAGTTTGAGACTGGATATGTATTTCTGGATTTACTGGTAGCTTGCTTGAGGATCTTGCTTGAGGACTTTCACAGGGGGCACCTATTGCTGGGAATTTTGGGCTCAAGGACCAGGAGACCATAAGTAATCCTGGAGCTAGGGAGCCGAATAGGATGTTCCTAGATGGTTGGGAGGTTAGTCAGTTTTGGGTAGAGCTTCAGCTTGGACAGAGTTGGAGAACAACATCAGTTTGAGGTATTTTCATTATTTTTCTTTGTTCATTGTTGTTATGTTGTTCATGTTCATTATTTAAATATTGTTCATAATGACTATGCTGAAAATGTGGTTTATTATCATGCTTCTCATAAATTTTAATTCTTTTGAACATGGTTATATGCTGAATAATGAATTGTAAAGAAGTTAGGATATCATTTCTATGTTTTAAATTTATGTTTTTGAAGCTCTGTTTGGATAGGCCTTACATGGGATCTTTCCATACATGTTCTCCCGTTGCTTCTCCAAGATAAGGAGGATCAAAATTAATGAAGTGGCTCATGACTGAAGGATAGCTCGAAAATCTCTTTTTTGTTTCTCGGGATGTGCCTTGAGGGGCTTGCATGTTCCTCTTCCTCCTGCAAAGTGATCCTAGGAAGGCCTTTCATGCCCTACTGCAATATCTCTAGACAAACTCGATCATCTGGAATAATGTTTGTCTCCCTCTGAAAATTGTTGGCATTTTTACAAGAAGAGTGTCCATGTCATTGATGGAAAGAACAATAACATCGATGGCATATTGGCAACAATGACGAAAAACAAGAAAGAAACAATGATAGCATCGATAATGATGAGACCATGAGAAATTGTTGTCTACAAGCTCAGGAGGACGAGAAAAATAAAGAGAGTTGGAGGGAGCATGCACAGGATTCCTTAGAATCCATGAGTTTGCAGAAGGAATCAAGCTTAGGAGGAATAGCGCAGAGTTGCACGCAGAGCACAAGTGTGGGCTAGGGCCGAGGTTAACTTCATTGTCAAATATCGAGAGATATAACATTTTCAGAAATGCAGACGAGACCCAAAGTCATCAGGACTCACAGAAGGATCAAAGGTCAGGGCCTTTGACACTTAGAAATTATTTCAAGTCGGGAGGAAACGTAATATCAGGAGGATTACCCAAAAACCATTGGATCATTCTGAAGTGGAAGGATATGATAAGAAAAGAATAATGCAAGAGAGTGTTTAATCTATGAAGTCTGAGTTTGTGAAGGAGATCATAGTCGGTTTCTGGAAGAATATCGGGACCGTTGAAATGGTAAGTGAAGAGTCAGGGTTCGGGTCTTGGAAGAAAGATGCAAGTTGATTTCCGATGTCATGAAACATGAAATCCTGAAATGTAGAAGGCGATCACAATCGTTGATCGAGGAAGGATTGTGGGTCATTTATCTGATGAAATTTTGAGTTTGAGAATCAAAAGAAGGTAGGTGAGCCAAATTTTGACATCGCAAAGTGCGTAGTCATGAAACATGAAGAGAAGATCTCAATCGTTGGATCACGGAGATATCTAGACCGTTGATCTCGCAAGCATAGATTCGGAAGTTAGGCCTATGGTCATAGCCATGGTCACATCAATGAAGGTTAAGGGAGGAGATAGCACGTCTCTAGGCTCCAATTCGGATTTCACGAGTTGGGAGAATTGAGGCAACTCGCAGCTGAATATCCGATGTGCGAAGTCGTGAAGCGCTTGAAAGTTAGGCCTGTGGTCACAGTCATGGTCACATCAGTGAAGGTTAAGGAAGGATATAGCATGTCGCTAGGCTCCACTTCTTATATTACGAGTTGGGAGAATCGAGGAAACTCACAACAGATTACCTAATACACGATGTCATGAAGCACCCAGGAGATTAAGCCCCGGGTCAGAGCCGGAGGTCACATCGTTGGAGGATAAAGGGATGATCGTGTGAAGGTTCTCTTTGTAACTGCCAGAACGGACTGATGGTATCTTCTAGAGAATTCGAAGAGCTTTAGGGTTATCGCCAGAGGAGCTGAGGAGTCTCGAGATAACTATCAGTGGAATGAAGACTCATCATAGAGACAATTGACAGATGGAAGAGTGTCAAAGACTGTAACTGTAACAAAGAGGATAAGCTCAACTATGATAGAGAAGATGAAGGGTCGCACTACCAGAGAAGGAAAAGAATCTCATGATAAGCCACTGATGACGAATATACTTGATATAACCGCCAAAGAAGATGAAGAGTTGGGTGGATTATCTCGCAGAGGACTTGGAGTGATAAAATGATGCAGGATAGAGAAGAGTGAGGCCCTTTTTCTGATAGTTATGCATGTGGGTAGAATGTGACCATGTATAGGATCTGATTTGGAGATCAGAGGTGCAAGGTATAGCATACAGAGACAAAACAAAGTATAAAGGAAGAAAAGAAGTTGAACAGAGGAATAAAAGTGCACAACAAGAGAAAGAGAAGAGGATAGAAGAAGAACAGAGTATAAACGCTGCAAGAGGCAGAGAAGACATGGAGTTGTAACAAACCTTATCAGAGACATAGCAAGCCAGTAAATTTTTTTAAGATTCAATCAAGGTGGTAGGGTGGTGCTAGGGAGGATTGCAGTCCTCTAAATTCTAGTTGGTGCTTCCATCTAGTGGGTGCTAGAGAAACCTGGGAGTTGGTACTTCCATATAGTTGGTGCTAGAGAAATTTGAGAGTTGTTTCTCTCTTCAATTTGTATCTTTCTATCAGAGGTTGTAGCCTCATATTTGGGTTGCAACTCAAATACTGTGTTGTACATGAAAGTTGGATCTTGATTGACATCCTAAGAAGAAGAGGTTTTCACCCTTATGGGTTTCCTCATGAAAATAAGTTTCTCTGTGTATTCTATGTGATCAATCAAATACTGTATATCTATGCATGCTAAGTTATCAACAACACATTAAATAATAATCTAGAAAGAATCATAAAATAATTGGAAAATTTTCAAGCTTATATACATAAATGATTCACCCCCCCTTCTCAGTTATATTTCCAACAATTGATATCAGAGCCTGTGCCTTTGATCAAAGGTATATCCATAAGCTTGAACATGACTAGTCATGAAGGAAGTTCAACTAATAGAGCTCCTCTATTTGATGGAACAAACTTTTCCTTCTAGAAAATAAGGATGAGAAAACATTTAATGTCTTTGGGTGTTGATGTTTGGGATGTCGTTGAAACTGGATATGTGAAGCCTGTAGTCTTTTCCTCAAAAGATGATAAGCTGGAGTTTAGATTCAATGCAAAAGAAATGAATGCCATCCTTAGTGGACTTGCAGAAGCTGAGTTTGTCAAATTAATGCACTGTGATTCAGCAAAAATTATGTGGGACAAGATGATAAGTAGTTATGAAGGCAATAAAAAGGTGAAAGGCACAAAACTTTAGACTCATGGACTAAAATTTGACAAGATAAAGATGGATGAAGACGAAACTATTAGTAAGTGATTTTTACGAATAAAATAACTTGTCAACACTATGAAAGGTCTAGGTGAAATGATAGAAGAATATTTTCTAGTCCAGAAAATATTAAGATCTCTTCCTGATAGATTTAACTCAAAGGTCTCTACTATAGAGGAAATAACTGATATCAATACGTTGACATTAGATCAACTTATTGGAACCCTAACTTATTATGAAATGAGAATCACCAAAGGTAAATCCACTACAAGAGAGGCATATTTTAAAGTAGAGAAAAACACAGATTCCGATATAGATGAGATTGAAGCAAATTTTGTGAGAAGACTGAAGAAAGGATCAGGAAAATACAAAGGTAAACTTCCCTTCAAATGTTTCAACTGTGGTAAGATAGGTCATTTTTCATCTAAGTGTTCTCACAAAAGAAAGGATTAGACATATGATGATGAAGAGAAGCATAAACACAAGAAGGTCTATAAAGAGAATAATTTCAAGAAGAAAAGCCTTTGTGTAAACAATGATGATGACCCCTCAGATGATGAAAGAAGTGACTCTTATATTGAAGATAAAATAAATGATATCATGCTAATAGATTTAGAATATCTAAATATTGAAGATACAGGAAGTGAGTTCGTTGATTGTGAAGAAGTAGTAGATCTTGAAGGAGAACTTGTCAGTTCCATGGAAGAGATTTATAGATTGAGAGAAAAGAAAAGAAAACAAAAATAGTTACTGCTAAGGTATGAGAAAACATGCAATGAACCATTTGAATAAATTGCTCTGTTGAAGGTTAAGTTAGAAGAAGATAGTAATATTGAAGACATCCTCAAACAAGAATTGAAGGAAGCCGAAACAAAAGGTGAAAAATTGGAAGCTGAGGTAGTGACTGTCAGAAAAAATCTAGAGAATTTCAAGCCTTATATCATCATAAACTGACAAATATTAAAGCCTCATAAGGATTAGGCTTCATTATGAATCAACAAAGGAATTCAAATTTGAAAACTGGTTTGGGTTATGAAGAGGGATCAAGTAGTGGTCAACTAAGCAACAAAGAATCCATCAAGTTTGTCAAGTCTACAACCATTGACAACAACAAACCTGTATAAAAAAGGAAGAGAATCAACTGCCAAGGAGGAGTGAAGGAAAAGATACCAAAACTAAATATGTAGAACAAATAAATAATACACCCTCTGCTCAAGGAAATCATCAACATGAAAGAAATTGACCTACTCAAAGAAGACAACCATTTTCCAGGTACAAAGAATTTTTCTATGGATATTGTTTTTACTGCTCTAACTTTGGCCACAAAGCTGTAAATTGTTCTTTAAGATTTAGACATGACCAATCAATATAACCAAGGAATAAATATCTACTACAACAAATAATGAGACAAACAAGTAACAAATGACCACATATCGTAAATCATGTGATGGCTGGGAAAAGGATGCAGATTAAACATAAAAATCGTTATGATCCTTTAGTCAATGAACCAAAATGTTACATCTGCCATAATTATGGACATAAAGTTGCAGACTGTCGCTTAAAGAACTATAAGCCATATTAAAGCCACGAAGATGAAAACATCAAGTTCTAGAAGAAGAATGAAGATAACAAGTGTGGATTAGTGTTGTCATCTCAAATACAAAAATACCCCTGATATATTGACAGTGGATTCTCCAGTCATATGAAAGGTGACAAGTGTAAGTTCCTATTACTCAAAGAAAATAAATTAGGGAGTGTTACCTTTGGAAATGATGCTCCAGGAAAGATCAGAGGTAAAGTTCTAGTAATATTAAGTAATGGAAGAAGCAAAGCTCAAGATGTGTTATTTTTTAATGGTTTAAATCATAATCTTCTTAGTGTCAGTCAGATATGTGACAGAGGATGTGAAGTCACTTTCACTACCAAGAGTTGTAAAATAAAGACAGTAAACACAGGAGAGCTGATTGTAAAAGGGGTCAGAAATGAAAACAATGTATATGTTCTTAAGGAAGATAATGATAAATGTCATTTAAGAAAATTTGATGAAAGTTGGTTATGGAACAAAAGGATTGGACACCTGAATTTTGATCATATTGTCAAACTGAATAATGACGGCACTGTGAAATACCTTCCAAGCATATATAAGCCCAATAACTCTGTATGTGAATCATGTCAAATGGGGAAGTTGACTCGTGCTCAATTCAAATCGAAGAGTTTCACATCTTCATAGAAACCACTTCAAATTGTTCATATGGATCTGTGTGGACCATTACGAAAGGAAGTAACTGGAGGAGAACGTTACTTTATGCTAGTCATTGATGACTTCTCCAGAAATACATGGGTTGCCTTTTTGAGAGAAAAATCTGATGCGTTTGAGAATTTCAAAACGTTTAGGGCGTTAGCTGAGAATCAGAAATGAATGAAGTTAAAGGTAATTCGCTCAAACAGGGGAGGAGAATTTATGTCAAGAGATTTCAAAGAATTCTGTGACAGACATGGAATTAAAAGAGAATATACTATTCCAGGTACTCCTCAACAAAATGGAGTTGTAGAATGCCAAAATAGATCAGTTCAACAGATGGAAATGGCTATGATGAGTGAAAGGGACATTTCACAAACCTTTTGGGTGGAGGTTGTTCACACGGATGTTCATATTCTAAACAAAGAACATCTAAGGCCAAGCAGTGATAAAACTCCATATGAGTTGTGGTTTGGTTGACCTGCATCAATCAAGCACTTCAAAGTATTTGGAAGTAAATGCTACATCAAGAATAATGATGATCATATGGGAAAATTTGATAGTAGAGTTGATGAAGGTATCTTATTAATATATGCAACGAACAGTAAAGGATACATATTCTTTAACAAAAGAATGCATAAATTAGTAGAATGTATTGATGTTTGAATTGATGAAGAAGCTCTAGTAAGAGATCGACAGAGAATAAGCACTAAGCCAGATGAAAAATATGATGAGAATAATGAAAATGAAGAACAAAAAAACTCAGAGTCACAGGAATATGATGAATTGGGTGGAGAAGAGACACCCACACAAGAAGAGTCAAGACAACAATCATCATCAAATCCTTCCTCCAGAATTACTCAAAAGAATCATCCTGAAAGTCAGATAATTGGTGAGAAAGACAAAGGTGTACAAACCAGGAGAAGGATAATAAAAGACACCGAGCAGTCACATATAGCCTTCATATCCATGGTGTAACCCAAGAACTTTAATGAAGCCAGTAAATACCCACATTGGTTAAAATCAATGAATGAAGAACTTGACCAGATTGAAAAGAATGTCACTTGGGAACTTGTTCCTAGGCCAACAAATAAAAATGTAATAGGATCCAAATGGGTCTACAAAAATAATATGAATGAGCAAGGAAATATTGTAAGAAATAAGGCTAGATTGGTCTGCAAAGGATATGCTCAAATAGAAGGACTGGATTTTGATCAAACATTTGTGCCCGTAGCAAGATTAGAAGCTATTAGAATGTTTCTTGCCTATGCTTGTCTTAAACAGTTTAAAGTCTATCAAATGGATGTCAAGTCATCTTTTATAAATGGAGATCTAAAAGAATAAGTCTATATGGAAGAACCAGAGGGTTTCCAACTGTCAAATAACCCTGACTTCATCTACAAGATGAAAAAAGCCTTATATGGGTTGAAACAAGCTCCTCATGCTTGGTATTACAGACTAGATAAGTATCTTCAAGACAAAGGGTTCTAGAGAGGAACAGTTTCCATCAATCTATATATCAAAACATAGGGTAATGATTTTCTCATTATGTTGGTCTATGTAGATGACATCATCTTCGGAAGCAATAATTCTTCATTGGTACAATGGTTTGCTTCTACCATGCAGTCTGAATTTGAAATGTCTATGATAGGGGAACTGTCATTTTTTCTTATTCTGCAAATTACTAAGAGGTTTGAAGGAATATTTATTTCTCAGGAGAAATATCTAAGAGAAATGTTGAAAAGGTTTCAAATGGAAGATTCTATACCTATGAGCACACCTATGGTCACTAGATGAAAGTTAAGCAAGGATGATGACTCAACTGATGTTGATCAGAGTTCATATAGGTCTATTATAGGCAACCTATTGTTCATCACAACATCCCGTCTAGACATAATGCATGTTTTTGGAATGGTAGGAAGGTCTGAGGATGCACCTAAATAAAGCCATTTGTTAGCTGTCAAAAGAATATTCAGATACTTGAAAGGAACAATGAACTATGGCCTATGGTATCCTAGGAATCATAATTTTCAACTATTAGTCTATTCAGATGTTGATTGGGCTAACTGCATGGATGAAAGAAAATCATGAGTGAAGGTGCATTCTTCTTAGGAGATTCCCTTGTAGCATGGTTGCGTAAGAAGCAAGGTTACATTTCCTTATCAACTACAAAAGATGAATACATTACAGTTGCCACTTGATGTACCCAAGTATTGTGGATGATTCAAACACTTGTAGACTTGGAGATTGCTGATATCTTCACTAAATTGCTTGCAAAAACTTAGTTTGAGTATCTACACCAGAAGTTGGGTGTGACCCTGTTATCAAGATAAATAGTCTATCTGATTAGGGGGAGAGTACTCCTAGTGTATATGATCAGGTGGAGCATAGAGTTTATCTCTATTTTATTTGACATTGATGTCAAAGGGGGAGAAAAGGTGTGGTCTGGATGCTACAGTTGGAGGTCTAAGTAGAAAAATGTAGTCCTTCAGGGTTGCCATCAATTCCAAAGGGGGAGATTGTTGGCATGTTTACAAACAGAGTGTGCTTGTAATTAATGGCAACAATAAAAACGTCGATGGAATATTGGCAGTAATGATGAAAAACACAAAAGAAACAATGATAGCATCGAGAATGACGAGACCATGATAAATTCCTGCCTACAAGATCAAGAGGATGAGCACAGGGAAGAGAGTTGGAGTTTCCAGATAGCCAGAGGTTATCATGAAGGAAGAAAGGCATGTGCGCAGGATTACTTTGAATGTGTGAGTTTGCAGAAGGAATCAAGCTTAGGAGGAATAGTGCAGAGTTGCACGCAGAGCGCAAGTGTGCACCAGGGTCGAGGTTAACTTCATTGCCAAATATCAAGAGAGATAACGTTTTCAAAAACATAGAAGAGAGCCAAAGTCATCAGGACTCACAGAAGGATCAAAGGTTGAGGCCTTTGACACTTATAAATTCTTCCAATTCTGGAGAAAGTGTAAGCTCAGGAGGAATACCCGACAACTGATGGATCTTTCTGAAGTGGAAGGATAGGATAAGCAAAGAAGAACGCATGAGATAATCGACTCTGTGAAGTCTGAGTTCGCGAAGGATATCACAGTCATTGGATGGAAGAAGATATGGACCTTTTATATCTGGTAAGTGGAGTGTTGGGGTTTGGGTCTTGGAAGAAAGGCGTGAGTTGATTTTCAATGTCATGAAACATGAAATCCTGAAATGTAGAAGGTGATCACAATCATTGATCGAGGAAGGATTGTGGGATGTTGATCTAATGCAAGCACACATTTGAGAATTAGAAGGAGGGAGGTGAGCCAACATTCAACATCGTGAAGCACGTAGTCGTGAAACGCGAAGAGAAGATCTCGACCATTGGATCACAGAGATATATGGACCATTCTTCTGGAAAGCATAGATTTAGAAGTTAGGCTTGTGGTCATAGACATGGTCACATAAGTGAAGGTTAAGGGAGGAGCTAGCGCATCACTAGGCTTCACTTTGGATTTTGTGAGTTGGGAGAATCGATGCAACTCATAGTTGAACATCTGATGTGCGAAGTCGTGAAGCACTCGAAAGTTAGGTAGGCTTGTGATCACAGCCATGGTCACATCAACGAAGGTTAATGGAGGAGATAGCACATCGCTAGACTCCACTTAAGATATTGTGAGTTAGGAGAATCGAGGAAACTCACAACAGATTACCCGATACACAAATTCACGAAGCGCACAGAAGATTAAGCCCTGGGTCAGAGATGGAGGTCACATCGTTGGAGGATAAAGGGATGAGCGTGCAGAGGTTCTCTCTATAACTACCATAACATACTGATGGTATCTTCCAAATAATTCAAAGAGCTTCAGGGTGATCTCCAGAGGAGATGAAGAGTCTCGAGATAACTGCCAACAGAATGAAGACTCATTGTAGGGACAATTGACAGATGGAAGAGTGTTGAAGACTGTAACTGTAACAGAGAGGATAAGCTCAACTGTGACAAAGAAGATGAAGGGTCAAACTGCCAGAGAAGGAAAAGAATATCAGGATAAGCCACTGATGATGAATAGACTCGGTATAACCACCAAAGAAGACGAAGAGTTGGGTGGATTATCTCGCAGAAGACTTGGAGTGATACAATGATGCATAACAAAGAAGAGTGAGGCTAGTGAGGCTACTTTTCGGATAGTTATGCATGTGGGTAGAATGTGACGACGTACAGGACCTAAACTAGAGATTAGAAGTGAAACATATAACATGTAGAGACAACACAGAGTATAAAGGAATAAGACAAGATGAACAAAGGAATAAAAGTGCGTAGCAGGAGAAAGAGCAGAGGATATAAGTGAAACAGAGTATAGAAGCTGCAAGAGGCAGAGAAGACATGGAGTTGTAACAGACCATATCAGAGACAGAGAAAGTAAGTAAAGTTTTGTAAAATTCAATTAGGGTGGTAGGGTGGTTTTAGGGAGGATTGCAGTCCTCTAAATTATAGTTGGTGCTAGAAGATTTTATGGGAGTTGGTTCTTCCATCTAGTGGGTGCTAGAGAAACCTGAGAGTTGGTGCTAGAGAAATCTGAGAGTTGGTGCTCTCTGGAAGTTGTAGCTTTCTATTAGAGGTTTTAGCCTCATATTTTGGTTGGAGCTCAAAGACTGTGATGTACATGAAAGTTGGACCTTGTTTTGAACATATATTGTGTCATGCATGCTTCTTCCCATGGAATCATTGAAAGATTCTGATCATGAATTATTTCATTGGTTGTCTCAATGATGGTTCTATTCTTCCTCTTTCTCAAATAGTTTAGACTCCCTCTGATTCAAGTGACTCCCTCTGAAGGATAAGCATATTCCTTTGTTCTTAACCTGTCTAGAACAAGAAAACAAGAGGAACCAAAACAAGAATATATACTAAAGGAGAATAATGAGTACATATCTAGAATCAAAACAATTTAAGGATTGTTGTCAAAACTACAACACCTACTTGTAATGTAGAAAAATTTAGAAATATAAGTTAGAGGAATCAAAATTACAACAATCAAACATGGAGTCTTCACTTCCAGTGTGTTGTTCCTTTGAATGCATTGAGATCCCTCTGGATCCATGACTTCAACAAAAGGTTCCTTCATCGTGCAATTACCCTCATGACAATGACGCAAATAATATATATATAAGTGCATACCTGAGGGTGTTGATATGATTTCTCCAATGGAACATGGTCGATCTCTGTCTTCTGACATCTTCATGAAGGAGGTAGTCACAGTGTCACATTTTTGTATCACCCACAATAAGACTTCCTTTGAAGTCTTGTCTTCCAGGAACTTGAAGTTGCTTGATCCACCAACATTATCTTCCATCATAGTTTTGTTCATCATAATTTTAGATTCTTCATAGCCCCTTGTCAACTGGGCTAGAAAACCTAACGGCTAGGCTAGGCTAGCACTTTTAGGTTTTGTTGGACTTATGACTTCCAAAAATAAGCCTTTGAAACATAGGAGAACACTAGTGAGCTGAAGAGATCCTTCAATGAGTTTTAGAAACCCTAAAACTGAAATTTCTGTAGAAATTAGCAAAACCCTAGAAACCCTAGGGCCAAAATTTCAAAATGCTTGGAATTTCAATCTGAAGCTTGTTGGAGGTGCGCTGAAGGATACCTTACACTCATATATTAATTTTATCCCCAAATTCCAAGTTCCAAGTGTCGAAATCTCTTAGAAAGGTAGGTCGTACAAAATTTCTAGAAACCCTAGGAGGGTCGTACGGTTTTGCAGAAGAGAGAAGATGGCTAAATATTTCTTATGCAATGGGTTCTTCAAGACCAATGCTCTGATACCATGTTGATTTTTTTCAATAATCAAGGTTTAAGAATGAATTTCATTCCATTTTATCATTTTACTTAAACCATAAACAATTGCGTTGCAAC
This sequence comes from Picea engelmannii, assembly GCA_009831015.1. Lineage (NCBI taxonomy): Eukaryota > Viridiplantae > Streptophyta > Pinopsida > Pinales > Pinaceae > Picea > Picea engelmannii. Next base: position 390,443 of record ML800966.1, on the reverse strand, counting down.
AACCAAGATCACAAGAAGAAACACCATGCGCAAGTACACAAGAAGTATCATGGGAAACCATTCTCAACAAGGGAAGAAAACCCAACCAATCATTTTCTATATTACTCAAGAGAAATACCTCCACCACCAAGAAACCCTAGCACACAAAAGGGTGCTCACAAACCCTAGAAGACTAGTGCCCAAGAGAGGTGCGCACTTTTCCCAAGTAGATGTACTTGCTGAAATTTCCAAACTCACAAAAACGATATGATTCCTCAATGGGGAATTTACCTTTACTTATATTAGAATTGACCTATCAAAATAAGTGTCTATTGGCACAAAAGGGTCGACCTCTCTAACTCACAATATAATTAATATTAACCAGATTAATTATCTTTTACATTAATTATCAATTACTTTAAGGTGCGGACGATCTGTACCCTTTACATTACATATAGGGTTACAGACATGTCTGAATCTTGAACAATATAGCAAGGGATCTCATACACCCACTAGTGCTCAACCACTAGGGGAATGTCCATAGGGATGTCCATATCTTTGGCTCACTGCATTACACAGAAGAACCACTTCTTCACTAGTGCTCAGCCACTAGGATCACGTTCACATGTGCTCATCCACAAGCATGTCCACTCAACAGATCTTCTTTCCCATTGCATTACACATGAGAGTCATCTAGAGTTTCATCATCAAATCTCTTCTCAGAGGAGGCTAATACATCATCTTCAATTATGTCTCATGATGATGCACCCAACACTTTTGGATTTCACACGTTCACCTTGTTCTCAGCCACAGGCATGTCCAACTCTTCAGATATCCTTTCTCATTGTGTTACATAGGAGAATCATCTAGAGTTCTTCTCAAATCTATGTAAGGAAGAGGCCATCTCTACGTTCCAAATCTGTCTTAGATAATAACCACACACCCCTATCAGGGGCTCTCTCTCAGGTATGTGTTCTGGAGAATGTCTCTCATAGCTACAATCATCAACACACTAGAATTTTACCCGCTCTATAACTCTATTACAGAGCATTTTTTATTTTTTTCCAATATTTACACTGGCTTGACCTGGAAGTATCCCTCCATCTCTACCTAAATCAAATGCCAATGAATAAAATGGTTAGGATCATGTACATATTTCTTTATCAAAGAGACATGAAATACATTATGCACATTCATGGAAATAAGCAATGCAAGTATGTATGCAACCAACCCTATTCTATCCAATATTTCTAATGGACCACAAAATCTGGCTGCCAACTTTTCACAACTACCCAACTTCAAAGAGCTCTTCTTGGGATTTACTTTCAAAATAAAATTCTCCCCCACTTTAAATTATCTTGTTGTCCTATTCTTATCTGCATAAAATTTCTATCTATCCTGAGCTGCCTTTAAATTATGCTTAATCTTAACCATCTGATATTCTATATCCTTTAGAAAATCTGGCCCAAGTACCACTTTATCTGTTGGGTTGTCCCAGCTTACTAGAGTACTACATTTCCTACCATACAAGGCTTCAAATGGGCTCATCTTCAATGAATCTGGATACCCATTATTATAGGAAAACTCAACCAAGTGCAAGCAATCTTCCCACTTAGATGGCTTATCCATCACATATATTCTCAACATGTCTTCAATTACTCGGTTGACCCTCTATGTCTCCCGATCTGACTGCAGATGGTATGTTGTGATAAATTTCATATTTGTACCAGATCCTTTAAATAATCCCTTCCAGAAATTCAAAGTAAAATTCATGTCTCTTTTTTAGACAATTTTCCTAGGTATCCCATGCAACCTAGTAATTTCCTTCATGTAAATTTATGCAATATTATCTATTGTATGGGTTGTTTTCACAAGAAAAAAATGAGAAGCCTTTTTCAATTTATAAACCACTACCATGATTGAATCATGTTTCCTCGATGTTCTGGGAAATTTAGTTATAAATTCAATGATTATCACTTCACATATCTTCTCTAGAATTGGTAATGGTTGTAGCAAACTCGTTGGGTGTCTATGTGCATCCTCCACTCTCTGAAATTCCATACATCTGGCAATGTAATCAGAAACATCCTTTTTCATCCCTGGCCAAAAGAATTGGCTTCTTACTGTTGTAATTATTTTATGGTAATCGAGATGTCTAGCATATGGGACATTATGCATTTGTTTTAATACCAACTTCCTATGTTCTCTAGAACTAGGAACATAAATTCTATTTTTATGCATAAGTAATCCACCTTCCTTTATCTCATACTCTTTCATTTTCTGTTGTACATCCTCTTGCCGCAAGCTTTCCTTTACCTGTAGGTAATGTTGATCTGTAACAACAATATCTAAAATTCTTCTCTTCAAGTCTGACTGATGCATACTGACAATTGTAGCATGCATGATATGTACTCTTCTACTAAGTGCATCAACAACTTTATTTTCTTTTCCTTTGATATGCTTGATATCAAAGTTGTATTCACTTAAAAATTCAAATCATATTGTTTGCCTGACATTCAAAGTTGGTTTTTCAAAAAGATATTTCAGACCACTGTGGTCTGTTCTTAATTCAAATCTCTTCCCCATGAGATAATTCCCCCACCTCTTCAATGTGTGAACAATGGAAACTAGCTCCAATTCATGTGTGGCATAATTCCTCTCATGTTCCTTAATATTTCTGGACTCATAACCAATGACATGTCCATTTTGAGTGAGGACTCCACTAAGTCCTTCCTTGCATGCATATATTCATACCATAAAACTTTCATTTGGGTCAACAATATTTAACATAGGTGCACTAGTGAGTAACTCCTTCAACAAGTTAAAGTTCTCTTCCAATTCAAATGTCCATTCAAATTTCATTCCCTTATTTTGCAATGAAGTGATGGGATGAACAATCTTAGAGAACCCATCTATAAACCTTATGTAGTAACCAACTAATCCCATAAAATATATGACTTCTAAAACATTCCTGGGCGTTGGCCATCCTCTAATGGCTTCAATCATTTATGGAACCACTGTTATACCATGTTCTGAAATAATGTGCCTCAAGTAATGGATCTATTCTTGATAAAAGGAACACTTACTCAGCTTGGCATACAATTGATGTTCCCACGACACTTGCAATACCAATATTAGGTTAGGTTCATCCTCTTCCTCTAACTTAGAATAGACAATTATGCCATCCGAGAATACTATGACAAACTTATCCAAGTAGTCTCTGAATATGCCATTCATTAAGCACATAAAGACAATTGGTGCATTGGTTAGTCCAAATGGAACCACTAAAAATTCATAATGCCCATACCTGGCTCTAAAGGCTATCTTATGGATGTCTTATTCCTTGATTCTTACCTGAATCCCGATCTCAAGTCTATCTTCAAAAATATCTTTGCTCCTCTTAGTTGATCAAAGAGGTCATAAAGTATGGGTAAAGGATACTTGTTGTTTATAGTATACTTATTCAGCTGTCAAAATTCAATACATAGACTCAAGGTCCCATCCTTATTTTTGACAAAGAGTACAGGTGCTCCCTAAGGTGAAACACTTGGGCATGTGTACCCTTTCTTCAGTAATTCCTCCAATTGCATTTGTAATTCTTTTAACTCTAGTGTGCTCATTCTGTAAGGTGTTTTTGACACCGGGGAAGCTCCTGACACTAAATCAATAGAGAGATCCATTTCCCTTTTTGGTGGAAACTCTGGTATTTCCTGGAATACATCGTCGATTTCTTGTAGTACCGTAAAATATTCAAGGCTTGGCCCCTTTGTCTTTTTCCGACTCCTCCACATGGGCTACATACAACTGACACCTTTTATTGAAACATCTCTTTAGTTGTAAGGTTGAAATATCCCTTATAGAAATGGGTCTTGGTACACCTTTCATGGTGCTCTATTTTCTGTCTCCATCAAGACATGAAAATGTCTTGCTATGACAATATAGGAAAACATGATGCTTTTCCAACCAATCCATTCCAATTAGAATATCGTAAGATCCCAGTGGTATGATATTCATATAAGCATTGATATTCACACCATTAATACTTATGGAAAAAACTCTAACCATATCATGGATTCTCCTTTTGGTTCCCATGGCTAGCTGAACCAAACCTGCTTTCCCAAGATTACTTTTCTCCAAATGTAATCTATCCACTATTTTAGGGTCAATGTAACAATGACTTTCTCTTGAATCAATTAAAATAACAACAAACTGATTTATAATATTACCTTCCACCTCGATCATGTTGGATTGGTGTTCTGCTTGCTGATAATCTAAGGTTGCATAAATTCTTCCCATGTCTTCGGTTGTCATAGCCTCTTGGAGGTTGTGCACAATCTTCACTATGTCCTTTCTGTGAGGTCAATCCTTGTACATGTGATATTCCTTGCATCCCCAACATTGGATTGGTGGTATTACCCTTTTTCCCAAGGAGTCTTCTTTCTTATATTCATCCTTATCATACCGCTCTTGATGATTTTTATTAGTCTCATTTCTATGGAAAGGAGGCTTGAATCCCTTCTTCCTCTAATCAGACTTCTCCTTCTTCTTATCCTTCCAAGATTTCTGGATGGATTCTCTACCCTCGCCTTGCTCATACAAGTACTTATCTTTCCTGATAGCCTCACTCAAGGTATTGAGTTCATCATACCAAATATTTTCTTTATAAAAGGCCGACAATCCACTCAAAAACCTTTGTATTTTCACCTTTTCATCATTTATAAACCCAACATACTTTAACAACCCCAATAACTTATTCTCATATTCTGCCATGGACATGATTCCCAATCGGAGTTCAAAGAACTCCTACATTTTATTGTCATAGAAATGATTTGAGAGGTACTCCTAAAAATACTTCTTGAACTACTTCGAAGTGATCCTATTCTCATTAATATGCTCAACTTGCTTCAGCTGGTCCAACACATGGAAAATTTCCCATGTAAATGGTAGGTGGAAATTCTGGCTTCAAGGTTTGATGAATAGTTATGCATTTGAAAATATCTCTTGATTCCAAGAAACTATGCTTCAACATCATCTTCCCTTTCTCTTTCACCATCAAAGGATGGTGGCTTGAGCTACCTCAACTCTCATTGCAAACGGTCCATTTCATGCCTTCTTCTTTGGTGCCTAACATGAGACACCTCTGGACTGCTTATGGAATCTTCAGATGCATAAGATATTCTTGTTGAGTAAGGAGGTGAGTGATTCCTATGAGCTCTACTAGCACTCCTGGAATAACCATCCCTTCCACTATCATCTCTTCTTTCATGATATATGCCTTCTTTCTCTTGCTTTGAGCCATTCTTTGCTTGTCCTTGCAACTGATTTAAAATTTTCAACACTCGAGCATTTATCTAACTTTTCTCTCTCATCAGCCTCTCATTGTCTACCTTGTAGCTCTGCACTTCTATTTTCAAGCTTCTTACAGTTTCTATCAATTTTTCTTTCTCCTCTCGACCCTTGTGTCCATTGGATTTCGTCTCTGCATTACCAACTCTGGTATTTTGTCCTTCCACCTCTTTATCATGGTTGGAGGCTCCCTCACCTTCTTCCATTTATCGAATATGTATTTTAAGATGGTATGTTTAAACCCCTAAATTATGCAAAATGCGCAAGTGACCATTTTGTCAGAGTTAAGAAGATGACGAACAAAATTTTCCAAACAATGTTACAGGTTCTTTTAATTCATGAAGAATATATATATATATATATATATATATATATCAGTCTGCATCATATAAAACTTTCATTTGGAAACTGTCACTCTTGGAGCCGACTGTGTATATCTATTTTGATCTCTTGTTGTGAGAGATATGAGTTTTCTTTACACATTTGTGCCAGGAGTTCATCCAAATCTATTGTGGGACGAACTGTACGTGTAATCTACATTTGAATTTGGAAGATCAAAGTTTTGTTTTCAATATAAAACCTCTGTCAAATATTTCTATGTTAGAATTATTATATCTGGAAACGTGTGGTTTAAAATCAATTGACGGTCATAATACATTGCAGAGATTGTATATGCACATGAGTTAACGTCAGGACATGTACCCGTAATTTAAATTCAATACAATTTTGTTTTGAGTTTGAAATTCGATCATAGATCGAGTGATCCATATTCATTGCGGAGTTTATAAAGCGAAGTGGTGGATCCTACCTTTTGTGAACCCATAAGTTTTATGAAATAGACCATTATACATTTGAAATATGATTATTGTTTGGAACTTTAATATTATGTGGAATATTAAACCAACCTCCATTGTAGATCTATAGATCACATGATTGTTGTAGGTTTGTGGGTTGATTTAAATATTTGTATTGACATCTATTGCATTACTCACTTAGTATGGTGCACCTGGGGTGCTACGTGTTAGCAATAAGGAGGTGACACATGGCCCAATCAACTACTGAAGCATGTCAGACTTCCATTGGAAAAAATGACCTGTCAATGTTAAGAACCAAATATCAATATAGCATAGAAAAACCTCAAAATAAGTACTCAATGCCTTGAAAAAGAGATAAATTCAGATAATAAGCCTCTTCGAGGGGGCAACCTCATTATGCCCACATAAATATAGAATTACAAGATGATTCAAAATGAAAATGTCTCCTTGGTATATATAGGATACTAGGAGGTATAATTACAACTAATGGCCTAAAGTCGACATAAATAAAATAACATTACTAATATAATATGCCCCAATTAATGGGTAATGAGCCACTATTTAGGGATTAACATGCCCCTCCCCTTGAGACAAGTGTTGTATGAAACACTTGAGTAACTCTGGATGCTTCTATATAAAAGACTCATCTTCCCAAGTGGAATCTTCAGCCAGTAGTTTCCTCCATTTAATGAGATACTCTGAAATGGACCTATTCCTCAGCTGATGAATTCTTTTGTTAGTGATGGATTCAGGCTCCAATATGAGTTTTCCTTCCTCATCAAGTTCTGGCAGTATAGTTTGAACTAGGATATTGTCACCTATAACCTTCTTTAAGCATGAAACATGGAAAACTAGGTGTACTCTTGAAGATGCAGGAAACTCTAATTTGTATGCCATAGTACCAATATTTTGCAACACCTTATAAGGTCCATAGTATTTTGGTGATAATTTATTATCCTTCTTGGATTTTTTGAGGGACATATGTTTGTATGGTTGTAGTATTAAAAACACCCAATCCCCTAGTTCAAAACTTCTTTCACTACGATGTTGATATGCTTGTTGTTTCATACGACTCTATGCCATGGTTAGGTTGTCCTTTAATATTTGGAGAACTTGTTGTTTATGCTCGATGTGATCTTCCACTGCTTGAACCTTAGATTTTTCTTTAATGGAAGAAGTGATGGAAGGAGGGTGGTATCCATAGAGTTCCATAAATGGTATCATTTGTTTTTTCCAGTATGAAAGGAAGTTTTGTACCACCATTCTGCCAAGGGTAACCATTTGAACCATTGTGTTTTCTTATCAGAGACAAAGCAACGAAGGTAGCCTTACAGACATTTGTTCACTATCTCGGTTTCCCCATCAGATTGAGGATGATAGGATGAGCTATGAGCCAATTGAGTACCCAAACAAGAAAATAATTCTGTCAAAAAATGTCCAGTGAAGATGGGATCTCTGTCATTTACAATAATATTTGGGCTTCCATGTAGCTTTTGAACTGTCTCCATGAATGCGGTGGAAACTGTACTAGATTTGAAGGGATGCGAGAGTGCACAAAAGTGTGCATACTTGGTCAATCTATCAACTGTTGGTCACTATAATTGCTTAATTAATTTCAAACAACCAAGTGAAACATAAATTATCAACCCAGGGAAGTCTTTTGTTTCAAAGATAGCTGCGCACTATATATGCTCAATTCCAAAAGCACTTAGTGTTGTAGTAAA